>JAAAWK010000296.1:0-10301 GCA_022496015.1 Hordeum marinum | reverse complement strand
TGAAAAGCACTTCAAATTAACTCTGAAAAGGCTGAAATTCCTAAAGGTATCATCATTTCACCCATAGCTTGTTATAAAAAGTTGAGAGTGTTACAGCAAAAATTAGATCCACTTCGTGTACAAAATGGACAGTCCATTTGGAAGTATCAGGGTTTCGAAAGAAAACAAGCCTGTTACAAAGGCATTTCATTGTTTTAACTTATTTGAATTCCATACTTTTTGTGCCTTCAAAATGCAGCATTCAAAGCCACATCATCAATTTTCAACACTTTCGACCTCATTTGCTAATTTTCATGCACTTACGGATTAGATTTTAGCAAAATAACCCTGAAATTGAAAAGCACTTCAAATGAACTCTGAAAAGGTTGAAGGTTCGCATGGTACCATCATTTCAACCACTTAGCATGTTGCAAAAATTTGAAAGGGTTACGGCAAAAACTTGTTGCACTTCGTGTACAAAATGGACAATCTCTTTCGACGTATGAGGGTTTCGGACGAAAACTCGCCTGTTACCAAGGCATTTCATTCTTTTTTACCTTATTTGAACACCACACTTTTGTGCCTTCAAATATAGCATTCAAGCCACATCATCAATTTTCAACCGTTTCTGACTCATTTGCTATTTTTCATGCACTTACTCATTTTATTTCAGCAAAATAACCCTGAAATTGAAAAGCACTTCAAAAACTCGGGAAAGGTTGAAAGTTTGAATGGTATCATCATTTGACCCACATAGCATGTTTAAAAGTTGAGAGGGTTATGGCAAAAACTAGATGCACTTCGTGTACAAATGGACAATCTCTTTCGAAGTATGAGGGTTTCGGAAGAAATCTCGCCTGTTACAAAGGCATTTCATTCTTTTTACCTTATTTGAACACCATACTTTTGTGCCTTCAAAATATAGCATTCAAAGCCACATCATCATTCAACCATTTCTGATTCATTTGCTATTTTTCATGCACTTACTCATTTTATTTCAGCAAAATAACCCTGAAATTGAAAAGCACTTCAAAAACTCGGGAAAGGTTGAAAGTTCGAATGGTAGCATCACTTGACCCACATAGCATGTTATAAAAAGTTGAGAGGGTTATGGCAAAAACTGGATGCACTTCGTGTACAAAATGGACAATCTCTTTCGAAGTATGAGGGTTTCGGAAGAAAACTCGCTTGTTACAAGGCGTTTCATTATTTTTAACTTATTTGAATTCCATACTTTTTGTGCCTTCAAATGCAGCATTCAAAGCCACATCATCAATTTTCAACCCCTTTCTGACCTCATTTGCTAATTTCCATGCACTTACGGAGTTTTATTTAGCAAAATAACCCTGAAATTGAAAAGCACTTCAAATGAACTCTGAAAAGGTTGAAGGTTCGCATGGTACGATCATTTCAAACCACATAGCATGTTGTCAAAATTTGAGAGGCTTACGGCAAAAACTGGTTGCACTTCGTGTACAAAATGGAGAATCTCTTTCGACGTATGAGGGTTCCGGACGAAAACTCGCCTGTTACAAAGGCATTTCATTCTTTTTTACCTTATTTGAACACCATACTTTTGTGCCTTCAAAATATAGCATTCAAAGCCACATCATCAATTTTCAACCCTTTCTGACTCATTTGCTATTCTTCGTGCACTTACTCATTTTATTTCAGCAACATAACCCTGAAATTGTAAAGCACTTGAAATGAACTCTCGAAAGGTTGAAACTTTCAATGGTATCATAATTTCAATTCCACCACATAGCTTGTTATAAAAAAATGAGCGGGTTACGACGAAAACTCGATGCACTTCGTGTACAAAATGGACAATGTCTTTCGAAGTATGAGGGTTTCGGACGAAAACTCGCCTGTTACAAGGCATTTCATTCTTTTAACTTATTTGACCTCCATACTTTTTGTGCCTTCAAAATGTAGCATTCAAAGCCACATCATCAATTTTCAACCCTTTCTGACGTCATTTGCTATTTTTCATGCACTTATTATTTTCTTCCAGCAAAATAACCCTGAAATTGAATAGCACTTCAAATGAACTCCGAAAAGGTTGAAAGTCGGAATGGTATCATCATTTCACCCACACAGCTCGTTATAAAAAGTTGAGGGAGTTACGACAAAAACTGGATGCACTTCGTGTACAAAATGGACAATCTCTTTCGAAGTATTAGGGTTTTCAAACGAAAACTCGCGTGTCACAAAGGCATTTCGTTGTTTTTAACTTATTTGAACTCCATACTTTTTGTGCCTTCAAACTGCAGCATTCAAAGACACATCATCAATTTTCAACCCTTACTAACCTGATTTGCTATTTTTCATGCACTTGCGGATTTATTTCAACAAAATACCCTGAAATTGAAAAGCACTTCAAATGAACTCTAAAAAGGTTGAAAGTTGGAATGGTATCATCATTTCACCCACGTAGCATGTAATAAAAAGTAGCAAGGGTTATGGCAAAAACTAGCTGCACTTCGTGCACAAAATGGCCAATCTCTTTTGAAGTATCAGGGTTTCAGACGAAAACTCGCCTGTTACAAAGGCATTTCATTCTTTTTAACTTGTTTGAACTCCATACTTTTTGTGCCTTCAAACTCCAGCATTCAAAGCCACATCATCAATTTTCAACCCTTTCTGACCTCATTTGCTAATTTTCATGTACTTACTGATTTTATTTCAGCAAAATAACCCTGAAATTGAAAAGCACTACAAATGAACTCTGAAAAGGTTGAGAGTTGGAATCGTATCATCATTTCACCCCACATAGCATGTTATGAAAAGTTGAGAGGGTTATGGCAGAGAAACTGCATGCACTTCGTGTACAAAATGGACAATCTCTTTCGAAGGATGAGGGTTTCGGACAAAAACTCGCCTGTTACAAAGGCATTTCATTCTTGTTGACTTATTTGAACTCCATACTTTTTGCCTTCAAAATGCAGCATTCGAAGGCACATCATCAATTTTCAACCCTTTCTGACCTCATTTGCTATTTTTCATGTACTTACAGATTTTATTTCAGCAAAATAACCCTGAAATTGAAATACACTTCAAATGTATTCTAAAAAGGTTGTACATTGGCACAGTATCATCATTTCACCCACATAGCGTGTTAGAATAATTTGAGAGGGTTACAGCAAAAACTAGATGCACTTCGTCTACAAAATGGACAATCTTTTCCGAAGTATGAGGGTTTCGAACGAAAACTCACCTGTTACAAAGGCATTTCATTCTTTTTAACTTATTTGACCTCCATACTTTTTGTTCCTTCAAAATGCAGCATTCAACCCACATCATCAAGTTTCAACCCTTTCTGACATCATTTGCTATTTTTCATGCACTTATTGATTTTTTTAGCAAAATAACCCTGAAATTGAAAAGCACTTCAAATTAACTCTGAAAAGGCTGAAATTCCTAAAGGTATCATCATTTCACCCGCATAGCTTGTTATAAAAGTTGAGAGTGTTACACAGCAAAAATTAGATCCACTTCGTTACAAAATGGACAGTCCATTTGGAAGTATCAGGGTTTCGAAAGAAAACAAGCCTGTTACAAAGGCATTTCATTGTTTTTAACTTATTTGAATTCCATACTTTTTGTGCCTTCAAAATGCAGCATTCAAAGCCACATCATCAATTTTCAACACTTTCTGACCTCATTTGCTAATTTTCATGCACTTACGGATTAGATTTTAGCAAAATAACCCTGAAATTGAAAAGCACTTCAAATGAACTCTGAAAAGGTTGAAGGTTCGCATGGTACCATCATTTCAACCACTTAGCATGTTGCAAAAATTTGAAAGGGTTACGGCAAAAACTTGTTGCACTTCGTGTACAAAATGGACAATCTCTTTCGACGTATGAGGGTTTCGGACGAAAACTCGCCTGTTACCAAGGCATTTCATTCTTTTTTACCTTATTTGAACACCACACTTTTGTGCCTTCAAAATATAGCATTCAAAGCCACATCATCAATTTTCAACCGTTTCTGACTCATTTGCTATTTTTCATGCACTTACTCATTTTATTTCAGCAAAATAACCCTGAAATTGAAAAGCACTTCAAAAACTCGGGAAAGGTTGAAAGTTTGAATGGTATCATCATTTGACCCACATAGCATGTTATAAAAAGTTGAGAGGGTTATGGCAAAAACTAGATGCACTTCGTGTACAAAATGGACAATCTCTTTCGAAGTATGAGGGTTTCGGAAGAAATCTCGCCTGTTACAAAGGCATTTCATTCTTTTTAACTTATTTGAATTCCATACTTTTTGTGCCTTCAAAATGCAGCATTCAAAGCCACATCATCAATTTTCAACACTTTCTGACCTCATTTGCTAATTTTCATGCACTTACGGATTTTATTTTAGCAAAATAACCCTGAAATTGAAAAGCACTTCAAATGAACTCTGAAAATGCTGAAATTCCTAAAGGTATCATCATTTCACCCACATAGCTTGTTATAAAAAGTTGAGAGGGTTACGGCAAAAACTGGATGCACTTCGAAAGAAAACAAGCCTGTTACAAAGGCATTTCATTCTTTTTAACTTATTTCAACTCCATACATTTTGTGCCTTCAATATGAAGCATTCAAAGACACATCATCAATTTTCAACACTTTCTCACCTCATTTGATATTTTCATGCATGCACTTACTCATTTTATTTCAGCAAAATAACCCTGAAATTGAAAAGCACTTCAAATAAACTGTGAAAAGGTTGAACGTTGGAACGGTATCATCATTTCACCCACATAGCATGTTATCTAAATTTGAGAGCGTAACAACAAAAATTGGAGGCACTTCGTGTACAAAATGAACAATCCCTTTCGAAGTATGAGGGTTTCGGACGAAAACTCGCCTGTTACAAAGGCATTTCATTCTTTTTAAATTATTTGAACTCCATACTTTTTGTGCCTTCAAGATGCACCATTCAAAGCCACATAATCAATTTTCAACCCTTTCTGACCTCATTTGCTATTTTTCATGCACTTACTCATTTTATTTCAGCAAAATAACCCTGAAATTGAAAAGCACTTCAAATGAACTCTGAAGAGGCTGAAAGTTGGCATGGTATCATCATTTCACCACATAGCTTGTTATAAAAAGTTGAGAGGGTTACGGGAAAAACTGGATGCACTTCATGTACAAAATGGACAATCTCTTTGAAAGTATAAGGGTTTCGAAAGAAAACACGCCTGTTACAAAGGCATTTCATTATTTTTAACTTATTTGAATTCCATACTTTTTGTGCCTTCAAAATGCAGCATTCAAAGACACATCATCAACTTTCAACACTTTCTGGCCTCATTTGCTATTTTTCGTGCACTTACTCATTTTATTTCACCAAAATAACCCTGAAATTGAAAAGCACTTCAAATAAACTCGGAAAAGGTTGAAAGTTGGCATGGTATCATCATTTCACCCACATAGCATGCTATAAAAAGTTGAGAGGGTAACGGCAAAAATTGGATGCACTTCGTGTACAAAATGAATAATGTCTTTCCAAGTATCAGGGTTTTAGACGAAAACTCGCCTGTTACAAAGGCATTTCATTCTGTTTAACTTATTTTAACTCCATACTTTTTGTGCCTTCAAAATGCAGCATTCAAAGCCACATAATCAATTTTCAACCCTTTCTGACCTCATTTGCTATTTTCCATGCACTTACTCATTTTATTTCAGCAAAATAACCCTGAAATTGAAAATCACTTCAAATGAACTTGGAAAAGGTTGAACGTTGGCATGGTATCATCATTTCACCCACATAGCATGTTATAGAAATTTGAGAGGGTTACGGAAAAAACTAGATGCACTTCGTGTACAAAATGGACAATCTCTTTCGAAGTATCAGGGTTTCGGACGAAAACTCACCTGTTACAAAGGTATTTCATTATTTTTAACTTATTTGAAATCCATAATTTTTGTGCCTTCAAAATGCAGCATGCAAAGCCACATCATCAATTTTAAACCCTTTTTGACCTCATTTGCTATTTTTCATGCACTTACTCATTTTATTTCAGCAAAATAACCCTGAAATTGAAAAGCACTTCAAATGAACTCTGAAAAGGTTGAAAGTTGGCATGGTATCATCATTTCACACCCACATTGTATGTTATAAAAGTTGAGAGGGTTATGGCAAAAACTGGATGCAGTTCATGTACAAAATGCACAATCTCTTTCGAAGTATGATGGTTTCGGACGAAAACTCGCCTGTTACAAAGGCATTTTATTATTTTTAACTTATTTGAACTCCATACTTTTTGTGCCTTCAAAATGCAGCATTCAAAGCCACATCATCAATTTTCAACCCTTTCTGACCTCATTTGCTATTTTTCATGCACTTCAGATTTTATTTCAGCAAAATAACCCTGAAATTGAAAAACACTTCAAATAAACTCTGAAAAGGTTGAACGTTGGCACGGTATCATCATTTCACCCACATAGTGTTATAAAAATTTGGGAGCATTACAGCGTACAAAATGGACAATATTTTTCGAAGTATCAGGGTTTCGAATGAAAACTCGCATGTTACAAAGGCATTTCATTATTTTTAACTTAATTGAACTCCATACTTTTTGTGCCTTCAAAATAAAGCATTCAAAGCCACATCATGAATTTTCAACCCGTTCTGACCTCATTCGCTATTTTTCATGCACTTACTCATTTTATTTCAGCAAAAACAACCCTGAAATTGAAAAGCACTTCGAATGAACTCTGAAAAGGTTGAAAGTTGGAATGGTATCATCATTTCATCCACATAGCACGTTATAAAAAGTTGAGAGGGTTATGGCAAAAACTGGATGCACTTCCTATACAAAATGGACAATCTCTTTCGAAGTATGAGGGTTTCAGACGAAACTCGCCTGTTACAAAGGCATTTCATTCTTTTTAACTTATTTGAACTCCATACTTTTGTGCCTTCAAAATACACATTCGAAGCCACATCATCAAATTTCAACCCTTTCTGACCTCATTTGCTATTTTTCATCCACTTACTAATTTTATTTCAGCAAAATAACCCTCAAATTGAAAAGCACTTCAAATGAACTCTGAAAAGGTTGAACGTTGGCATGGTATCATCATTTCACACCCACATAGCATGTTATAAAAATTTGAGAGGGTTACGGCAAAAACTGGATGCACTTCGTGTAGAACATGGACAATCTCTTTCGAAGTATGAGGGTTTTGGACGAAAACTCGCCTGTTACAAAGGTATTTCATTCATTTTAACATATTGGAACTCCACACTTTCTGTGCCTTCAAAATGCAGCATTCAAAGCCACATCATCAATTTTCAACCCTTCCTGACCTCATTTGCTATTTTTCATGCACGTACTTATTTTATTTTTGCAAAATAACCCTGAAATTTCAAAGCACTTCAAATGAAATTTGAAAAGGTTGAACGTTGGCATGGTATCATCATTTCACCCACATAGCATGTTATAAAAATTTGAGAGGGTTACGGAAAAAACTGGATGCACTTCGTGTACAAAATGCACAATCTCTTTCGAAGTATGAGGGTTTCGAACGAAAACTCGCCTGTTACAAAGGCATTTCATTATTTTTAACTTATTTGAACTCCACACTTTTTGTGCCTTCAAAATGCAGCATTCGAAGCCACATCATCAATTTTCAACCCTTTCTGACCTCGTTTGCTATTTTTCATGCACTTACTCATTTTATTTCAACAATATAACCCTGAAATTGAAAAGCACTTCAAATGCACTCTGAAAAGGTTGAAAGCTGGAATGGTATCATCATTTCATCCACATAGCACGTTATAAAAAGTTGAGAGGGTTATGGCAAAAACTAGATGCACTTCGTGTACAAAATGGACAATGTCTTTCGAAGTATGAGGGTTTCGGTCGAAACTCGCCTGTTACAAAGGCATTTCAGTCTTTTGAACTTATTTGAACTCCATACTTTTTGTGCCTTCAAAATACACATTCAATGCCACATCATCAACTTTCAACCCTTTCTGACGTCATTTGCTATTTTTCATGCACTTGCTGATTTTATTTCAGCAAATCAACCCTGAAATTGAAAAGCACTTCAAATGAACTATGAAAAGGTTGAACGTTGGCATGGTATCATCATTTCACCCACATAGCATGTTATAAAAATTAGAGAGGGTTACGGCAAAAACTGGATGCACTTCGTGTACAAGATGGACAATCTCTTTCGAAGTATCGGGGTTTTGGACGAAAACTCGCCTGTTACAAAGGTATTTCATTCTTTTTAACTTATTGGAACTCCATACTTTTTGTGCCTTCAAAATGCAGCATTCAAAGCCACATCATCAATTTTCAACCCATTCTGACCTCATTTGCTATTTTTCATGCACTTAATGATTTTATTTCAGCAAAATAACCCTGAAATTTCAAAGCACTTCAAATGAAGTTTGAAAAGGTTGAACGTTGGCATGGTATCATCATTTCACCCACATAACATGTTATATAAATTTGAGAGGGTTACGGAAAAAACTGGATGCACTTCGTGTACAAAATGGACAATCTCTTCCGAAGTATCAGGGTTCCGGACGAAAACTTGCCTGTTACAAAGGTAGTTCATTCTTTTTAACTTATTTGAACTCCATAATTTTTGTGTCTTCAAAATGCAGCATTCAAAGCCACATCATCAATTTTCAATTTCAACCCTTTCTGACCTCATTTGCTATTTTCCATGCACTTACTCATTTTATTTCAGCAAAAATAACCCTGGAATTGAAAAGCACTTCAAATGAACTCTCAAAAGGTTGAAAGTAGGCATGGTATCATCATTTCACCCACATAGTCTGTTATAAAAAGTTGAGAGGGTTATGGCAAAAACTGGATGCACTTCGTGTACAAAATGCACAATCTCTTTCGAAGTATGAGGGTTTCGGACGAAAACTCGCCTGTTACAAAGGCATTTCATTCTTTATACCTTATTTGAACTCCATACTTTTTGTGCCTTCAAAATGCAGCATTCCAAGCCACATCATCAATATTCAACCCGTTCTGACCTCACTCGCTATTTTTCATGCACTTACTGATTTTATTTCAGCAAAATAACCCTGAAATTGAAAAGCACTTCAAATGAACTCTCAAAAGGTTGAAACTCGGCATGGTATCATCATTTCACCCACATAGCATGTTCTAAAAAGTTGAGAGGGTTATGGCAACAACTGGATGCACTTCGTGTACAAAATGGATAATCTCTTTCGAAGTATGAGGGTTTCTGATGAAACTCGCTTGTTACAAAGGCATTTCATTCTTTTTAACTTATTTGAACTCCATACTTTTTGTGCCTTCAAAATACACATTCAAAGCCACATCATCAACTTTCAACCCTTTCTGACCTCATTTGCTATTTTTCATGCACTTACTGATTTTATTTCAGCAAAATAACCTTGAAATTGAAAAGCACTTCAAATGAACTCTAAAAAGGTTGAACGTTGGCATGGTATCATCATTTCACCCACATAGCATGTTATAAAAATTTGAGAGGGTTACAGATAAAACTGGGTGCACTTCGTGTACAAAATGGACAAACTCTTTCGAAGTACACTACTAGGAAAAGGGCTATAGATGATATGGCCACTAATGGCACACTAGACAAGTGGTGCGCCACTAATATATAGTAATGGCGCATCGCGAGTTGGTGCGCCATTAGTGTGGTAGACACTAATGGCGCACCAGACACACGGTGCCCATTAGTAACAATTTTTTTTTTGCAAAAATTCTAATGGCGCACCTCCATCTGGTGCGCCATTAGTAACCAGGGTTACTAATGGCGCATTCGTAGCTGGTGCGCCATTAGTAACAATTTTTTTTGCAAAAATTCTAATGGCGCACCTCCATCTGGTGCGCCATTAGTAACTAGGTGGTGCGCCATTAGTAACAATTTTTTTTGCAAACTTATAATGGCGCACCTCTAGCTGGTGCGCCATTAGTAACCCTGGTTACTAATGGCGCATCTGTCTGTGGTGCGCCATTAGTAACCTGGGGCCAGCTAGATATTTTGGACAGCCACACCTACACACTCACTTTCCCCACTTCATTCTCTCCACCTCCTCCTCCAAGCTTGTGTCGGCTGCCTCCTCCTCCTCACCTCATTTGCACCATAGATTCATCAAAATTAAGTGGTTAAATTACCTTTTTTGATAGGTAAGTAAGGGGAAAGCTATCTTTATGTTGTAGATCTACTTTTTTTCTCCCTAGCTCGCTCCAACAACGTGCACATGCACTTTTTATGGCCTTGCTAGATCTATGTATGTTTGTGGTGTTGCATATGTTTGTGGTGTTGCATATATGTTTGTGTTTGCAGGTACCGGTA
>JAAAWK010000295.1:0-20273 GCA_022496015.1 Hordeum marinum | reverse complement strand
GGTACGTCGCCATGTCAGGAAGGAGGACGCGCACATCCGTCGCTACATGGTGGCACTTGGAGGCCATGTTCAACAATACCTGGCAGATTCTGCAAGGATCTCACCGGAGTTATGATCCCGTAATGGTTCCTTATTTTTAGGTGTCCACCAACCGCGACTCAGGAACCGCTAGTGACTTATATTATTCGATAGTATTTGATCCGTATTAGTGATCTTATATGATAATATTCGAGATGTATTAGTTAATATTTGATGATGCATTAACTGGATTATTCGGGATGATATATTAGTGATATTATATTCGAGTTAATATTTTTTTCATGAATTTTAGCATGCTTGTGCTACAATGTAGGACATATCTAGTGATTGCGATTTTTCCAGAACAGGAATTCAATGATATTCCGGCAAAACATAGGGCATTTTTTCTATGTCATTGCTCGATATATGGAACGGGTTGACTTTAGGTCTGTTTCGACTCCTTGTGTGTCTTTCAGTGAGGGAGAGTGTCCACCATATATATAGTTATGACAGAGAAAGAATCCCGACTGTTGTGGTGGGGGTCACTTATCCTTCTTTTACTTGTGCTAGATGTATATTTGTAATGCACTAGGGAAATGAGGAGTAGCGACCATCACCGACGGTCGAAATATGAGAGAGGAAGAATCCCGACTGTTGTCGTGGGGGTCGCTTCTCCTTCGTTCCCGTGTGCTAGACATTTTGGTGTAATGCACTCGGGGACGAATGGAGGAGCCACCACCACCGACGGTCGCAATATCAGAGGGAGTGCCCACCATATACGTGAGATGAAAGTTTAGGAAGGAAAGACTTGACAAACCTCAAGTCAACCCGTTGTATACTGAGTAATACTGATGTGTGTGTTGATCAGTTTCCTGATAGTTGCCTTTGGTCGATTTTAAATATTTCAACTATGAACATAGGAAATGTCTGACGACGAAAGGGAATTCATTATGTGAGAATAATGCGAAGACGAGTGCGGCCTGTGCGACAAGTCTTACCTAGTTGATGCTAGGCGCTTCAGCATCATGCTGGATGAGACCTTTGAAGTGGATACAGTAAGTCACAACGACAAGTATTTTTTCGTAATTAAGCATGACTTCTGCTTCTTTGCTTCAACTTATAATTTTAATTTTTTACTATTCTACTAGCGTATCCCCTACCATGCAAGAATTTATGTCTTGGATAAGATTGGTTTCGATACTCAAAAAGTATGGAGGTAAAGAGAGTTCACTTGAGGACAGAGCATGATTATACTTTTGCCATAAAATTATACAATGCAGACAACTATTCCTATTTTGAATGCAAGAGTTGGAGAACACTGTGCAAGCCTTATCTATTTGACCCTAATATGCTAATCACCTTTGATATTTGTCCGGAAGATGAAATTGAAGGTAATATCGACATCTGGGTCGATGTGCAGACTCCTCCAATTCTACCATTATGTGAGTTTCTCAACCATATTTATTAAGTAATTTATATTGTCTATTTAAAAATAGTTGATAACTAATTTCTATTGACAGCTTATTTCCATTCAAGCAAACATGTCCAGCGCTTGGTAGACAGCACCTACTACAGTCCCGGGGCTGAACTAAACTGCGAGGAGATAGTTCATTATGTTTCATGGCTTGAGGATCTTGATGCTGTCAAGATAGGTTATTTTTCTGAACTTCGAGATATTAGTACTCAAAACGTGCGACCACTAGTGTGCGTATTGAACTACAGTCACATCTATCTAGGAAAGATGGGAAGATTTTTACTATTTGTCCTCAGTGCATCTTTCGCATACATTATTTTTAAGCTAAAATTCATTGCTTAGTATGTTACTACGATGTTCTTCAACAGGGACTCTCGATGAGTGTTGTGCCTCATTGGATCGAGTCTTAAGGTCGCATGACAATGGTTAGCTTACAGCCAAGATATCTTGTATTTCACATGAGTGCATTCATCATTTCTCGAAGCGAGCAAGCCTTAATAGTCAAAGACTGGAGCAAAATTGTGAAGGATCAGTAGAGAAGTATTAGGGGCAGCAATCACAAGCGAATGCCCACAATTAGGAGACATGTTCATATACATTCTTCAATATAATGAAGAAGGAGTGGTACACACGTTTTATGCTATTTTACCTGTGAGAGAGCGGCATGAGTAGGTCCTAGGTATTAAGAACAATTAGCTAATGTTGATTATATATCACTAGTGACCTAGTGACCAAGTTAATGACGATGAGGAGGAGTTGTTATATGATGATGATGATGCGTTGTTGTTATTATACCTAGTGACCAAGTTGTTATATGATGTCTTAATGGACGAAAATGATGATGATGAGTTGTTCTTATATGACAATGATGTATTATGATAATTTGATGAAAATACTATATAGAGCCCGTATAAATACATCACAAATACGTAGAGGGGGTATGAATCTGTGAAAGCAGTAATACTTCCAGCAACGCTGGAAGCCATCTTGCAGCAACGCTTGCCTCTCTGCAGCGCTACAGATAGTTAGAAGTAGCGCTACTGCTAACCAGACTTGGCAGTAGCGCTGCACCAACCAGCGCTACTGCTATAACTTAGCTGTAGCCCCTTAGAAGTAGCGCTGGACCCAACGCTACTACTATAGGTTTTTCAGGCACTACTAGTAGGGTTTCTCCTAGTAGTGTGGCTATCACAAAGTAAACTGCATAAGTAATGGGCTGGGCTAAGAGATAATCGAGGCACACGTAGACGACAATCTATCTTGAAGTTCACACCCTTGCGGATAATAATCTCTGTTTGGAGCGGTGTGGAGGCACAATGCTCCTCAAAATGACTAGTAGGGCCACCGTAATCTCCTCATGCCCTCGCATAATGCAAGATGACGTGATTCCACTAAGGGACTCTTGAGAGCGTTCACCGAACCCATACAAATGGCAACCCTTGGGGGCGGTCACCGAAACCCGTACACTTCGTCAACCCTTGGGGCGGTCACCGGTACCCATACAAATTGCTCGGGGCAATCTCCACAACCTAATTGGAGACCCCGACGCTTGCCCGGAGCTTTACACCATAATGATTGAGCTCCGAGACACCACCAATCGTCTAGCGCACCAAGGCACCCAAGAGGAACAAGCTCTAGGGCGCTCAAACATCCAATAGTAATAAGATTCTCAAACTTCACTTCCATGTATCACCATGGAAAAGTCAAACCTATGCACCAAATGCAACGACAAGGGCACACGGAGTGCCCAAGTCCTTCTCTCCCAAATCCCATCACAACAACTAATGCTATGGAAGAAAATGAGAGGAAGAACAAAGAAGAACATGAAGAACTCCAAGATCTAGATCCAAGGGGTTCCCCTCACATAGAGGAGAAAGTGATTGGTGGAAATGTGGATCTAGATCTCCTCTCTCTTTTCCCTTAAGAACTAGTAATAAACATTTGATGGATTGAGAGTTAGCAAGCTCGAAGAATGGCAACAATGGGGGCAAAAACTAGCTCAAAGGATAAGAACCATTGGGGAAGAAGACCCCCTTAAATAGGCCTCCTATAATCCAACTGTTATGTGCACAAGTCGTGCACAAGCGGTACTACCGCTTAGCGCAACAGTTATAGAAGAAAACGAGCAAACAGTCAAAAACCTCAAGGAGGTAGTACCGCTCCGCTCCTGCCAGCGGTACTACCACTTAGTATAACCGCTCTACTACCACTTGGGTGGCGCGGGGCATTAGACACGAGACAACGGGTGTCTGGTGGCTCGCACGGACACCTGAACCACCAGTGCGGTACTACCGCTCCGTAGCAGCGGTACTTCCGCTTAACAAGGGTAAAGGCACCAGAAGAATAAAATAAGCGGTAGTAGCAGCGGTACTTCTGCTTAACAAGGGTAAAGGCACCAAAAGAATAAAATAAGTGGTAGTATCAGCGGTAGAAAATAACAAAAGTACCACCTAAATGGTACTACCATGCTACCGAGCGGTACTAGCACTTGAACAAAGAAAAACTACTCAGGCACCGAAACTGTCATAAGTTTCGCATCCGAGCTCCGAAATGAGTGGCTCAAGCTTGTTGGTTATAATAAGAAGAGCCGGTATAACAATGTCAATGATATAAAGATGTGAAACCTCTATTCAATGAAGAACCAACAAAAACTCCAACATCAAAAACATCATAGAAGATGCATATGGACTCCGTTTTTGATGAACTCGAGCTTGTCATGAAGATGACTATAAGCTCTAAAACCCACACAAAGAAACACTAAACAAGAACCAAGAAAGATGATGCAAGGATGCAAATGGTTTGAGCTCTCAACAAACGATACGATCAAGCTACTCACTTCAGAGCCCCCCTTGATAGGACGACAATCGATCCTATAACCCGGTCTCCCAACTACCACCATGAGACCGGTAAAATAGAAAACTTATCAAGGGAAAACCTATACCTTACACATAGTCCACTTGAGCTAGATGATGACGATCTTGACTTCCTCAAGATGGACCACTTTTCTTGATTGCGTTCGCTCGGTGAAGACTAGTTGATTGCTCCCCCATACTCCACTATGGGTAAGCCACTCTTCGGCATATCTTCGCAAATCCATTGTCACCACAATGGACAGCAAGCTTCAAGCATGATCTCTTCGTGATGCTCCACTTGAACTTGCACACCTCAATCTTGATGACGATCACCACTTGATGTCATTATCCATTGGTTGTATGAGATCTTCCTCTTGACGCAAGCCCATGGAAACATACCTAACCCCACATAGAACTATCACGTAGAACATGGGCTAGTACACAAAGCGTAATTGAAAATACTTACCATACCATGAGATCACTTGATCCCTCTTGGTACATCTTGTACACTTTGTGTGTTGATCAACTTGATTCACTCTTTGACTTAGTCTAGATCAACCTTATATCTTATCTTCTCTCTTCATAAAAATGATGTCTTGACGGTAAACTTGAATGGTCACACGGTCTTCTTTTTCAAGACATGCTTGCAATAAGCTCAACTCTTACATGACCAATCTTTGGATAAAACCTTGAATACCACCTTGGTCACCATATAAACTCCTTGAAACCAGCAGATGGGCTTCAAGAAGTGCCTATGGATAAATCCTTTGTATATAAGTCAAGGCAACCATTAGTCCCTAGGGATTTTCATCAATTACCAAAACCCCACATGGAGAAATATGGTCTTACACACACCCATGGGTCTGAGCCTGGTGGGCATCTACGATTGCATGTGCTAAAAATTGTCCTATCTTTGTAAATCGAGATTTTTTCCACGTCCAATTCCATGCGTGAATTTCGAGACGGTGACGAGTCAAAATACATGACCACACTGTTCCCTCCCTTCCACCTTCAAGGGGAAAACAATTATGAGTGTCACATCGTGTAGCACGAAGCACTCTGGTTATGACTTTTTTACAACTAAAGTTGCCATTCGAAAAGAAAAACAAACCAAAAAGCCCTAAAATTTGCCATCCGAAAAGATAGTTGCCATCCTCACGTCACTGAACTTTACATAAAGAGATTCGAGAATGTCATGTGCTTGTGTCACACGTGTTGCACTTATCAGGGTCCAAACACAAATCCTGGCTCTCATTAATCCTTCCAAGGGAACAAATTTTCATGTGTAGCAACATGTATGCCCCTATGATGTACTACCTCTGTTCCCAAATAAACGACGTATAAATTTAGTTAGAAAAATTAATTATTTCTATGTTTGGCCAAGTGTCTGTGTGTATGAAGATAAATAATGCCAAATCAATATCATTATATGGACCATTAGATATATTTTTATAATATCTTTATTTAATATTGTAGTTGTTGATTCTACTATATATTTGGTCAAACTTAGAGAATTTACTTTTTCAATTGGCTTATACTGCATTTATTTAGGGACAGAGGCTTAGTATGTCAATTCGAAAGCATGTATGACTACTTCTCTGCAAAGCATGGCCATACGTCCTGTTGTAACATGGCAAGCCATGCATGGTTACTTTCTATGTTGCATCATGGGAAAGAAAATGTAACATGGCATTCCTCTTCTAGTAACATAACAATTCTCTTATGCTGCCCTATGAAATTTTTTGAACATGTGGTCAACTTGCATGTTCTCTTAACCTATCAATTCTTCTGCTACAACACGGCAAATCATAAAACGCATGATAATTTTCATTGATGTAATATGACAATTTTTCTGTTGTAGCATGACAATATTTTTTGTTCTTTAGTATGGCAAACCTCCTCATTATAGCATGACAATATATCCGAAGCATCCGCTTGTGGGAGCCTCGCATGTGGTCACGAAATCTTGATCCAACCACACCATTCATACCGGCCCCATACATCCGGACTGATCGCCACTCCTCGTATCCAACCCATATCTTGGCCCACCCTGAACCCGGAGAAAACCCTAGCCACTCCATCCTCAATCTTTGCTCCAGCTATCCTAGGCCATCTCTGGCATGCGGGAACAAGGAGAAAATGGCAGACGCATGGCTCTCCGCCGCTCCCGGGAGGAGTGCACTCAACCGACGTCTTACTCGATCCGGTGGAAATCCATAGTGACCACATAAATGGCGCTTGGATCCATCGGGGTTGGTGGCTAGGCACGTGACCTCGTCTTGTGTGACCACCGCATGACAGTGCAACCCCTTCGGTGGCTCCACAGTCCCGTGGTGTCGGGGTCCAAGTCAGAGGTCTCTGCCGACATTGCCTCATGACCCGCCTGTCGTGGAGGCGAGGCATGCCCGTCGTGCGAAGCACAGGGCGCGGGAGGCCGTGGCAGCCCTCAAGGCTAAGGTTACGAAGGCGGAGTCATACACCGCCTTGGATGATACCCACCCATCCACATCTATCGTGGACCTCGCCTCGACCGGCAATGTCCAGGTCACGAACTCCAACAAGAAAGAGTGGGGCACCTCGCGTCGACCGGCAATGTCCAGGTCACGAACTCCAACAAGAAAGAGTGGGGCATGGGGACGACGGCACCTCGTATCCCATGTGGGTCAGTCCATGTGTTATTCTTACTCGCTAGCAACCAAACCTTCACTTCTCAAGGCTCACGAAACACCGAGGGGGAGAATATGAACTTGGAGTGCAAACGTTGGCAAAGATTTTGCCTAAGTTCACGTTTTATGTAATCATATAGATTTGAGGAATAGGTAAATGAGGTGTCCGATTGTGGAAGCGAATATATGAGGACATGTCCACGGAAATTTAGAGAGCCGAATTAGGTACACATTTTGAGGGCCGAATTAGGTAGTTCCTGCTGTAGATGTTCTACAGCAAAACGTAGAGAACTCCACTCAAAAGATTAACGCAAAGCAACACGAAAAAAAGCAACGGAGTAAAAGATAGCGCCTAGTGAGGTTATTCCAATCCCTGTATGTGATGCTACACTACTCAGGATTCCTCCACGGAGAATAAACATTCAAAATCCTTGTATGTGTCGACAAAATGCTCCCCAATTCGAATAAACGAAGGAGTGCCTCCACGGAGAATACTATACCTTGTACAAACATATGCCACTTGAGGATGCCCGTATCAAGACCCGCGAGGATACCTTCAAGACGTTCGTCTGTGTCGACACGAGTGAGCCGTTGAGTGTCTACAGGTGCTGGGGAAGACCATGGTTTAGATTGTGTTTCTACCAAGCCTCGTCCATTGAACAGGGCTGGGTCGGTGTGCACACGTCCATACCATTTATCTAGAATATTTGTTTGTGCGGTTTTGGATTTAGCCTTTTGATAACAATATAAGTACAATTATCTTTTTTTGTGCCGCTTTTTTTATAATGAATGAATATTTATATCATACTTTGTCACACACGAAGAGTGCTATAGCATACAGTAGGAAAACGGGCCAATAGCTCCTGCGCTCCAACGTACCATTGATGTTTCTCAAAAAAAAAAAAAAATGGTACCATTGATTGTCTGAAATAGATCCCGAAACCACAAAGAAGAGTACTAGTCCACCAAAAAGAAGAGTACTAGTCCGAGACCAACTCATCTACGTAGATATCAGCATGTAAGCGGAGGCCTCACAGAGCGAAGGACGGCTGCCGAACGCAACTGGCCTGCGGAAGGACTTCATCAAACTCGTTGACTTGCGCTCAAAGGTACCATTGGTTGTCTGATGAAATAGATTCCGAAACCAACAAGATATCAGCACGTCCGTGCGTCCATCCATAAATACAAGAGAAAGGAGCACACACACCTAGGAACCGAAACCATCGAGTCCCGGGTACAGCAGCATTGACAGTTTTATGCCCTAGCCCTAGCTACTTCTTCTCGTAAGTTCGACCGCCTATCGTCCTCGTCGTCGTCGTCCTCATGGAGAGCGAATCCCCATCGTCAACGTCAGCAGATCCTCATCCGTCAGTAGAAGCCTATGCCATCATCGACACGGCTATCAAGTACTTGAACGAAGGCGCATGCCGAGATAAGACCAACGCGTTGGCTGCCGCATGCACGCGGCAAGAACCATCACCGGACGCCGACGAGGCTTGCGACAGCGCGCGGGAGGCGCTGATGAAGTTCATGATGGACGTCAAGGCAGCTGCCCGCGACACGGTGGAGCACACAATCAGGAGCCACTAACTGCACGCACGCATCCATGACTGGACGCTCCTCTCGGCCACTAACAGCACGAACTGACTTGACATCTTCCTACGCATGCACTAACAGACGCACACACACGCCACGGTGCCCGGCATGACCAGCGCACGCACACTGATCATCACGTCCACCGTGTGGCTTATTTTTAACATATACACCTAGTTTCATTATGGATGTCTTGCGTAGATTAATTTGTACTTTTTATGATGTAGAGTCGTAACTTATTTTAGATCGGGGCTATTTGGTTTTGAAAGAGTTGTCTTGTGTACGCAGAGACCTTATACAGCTTCGCTCTTACTAGTATTTTGTAACTCCTTGATCTCTGCCTTGTCTCTGCACTCTGCACTCTGCGTTGTTCTTGGCTTTTTATTCATTTGCAAATCTCTAGAGTTTGATGCGATAACGCGAAGCTGGAGTACATCAGTTTCTTATTTTGCAGGGTTTTTACCTTGTGGTTGCAGGGCTTAAGCTGATGTATGTTGGCCCCAAGCATCGGGAGAAGAATTCAAGAGCCAGCCGGCAGATCGACTGCTCGGATGCATTCTCAGTTTGCTTTCAGACTTGGCATCATTCTATATTTGCAGGCCTTCATATTGTGGACGTGTTGCTTTAGTTTCAGAGCCAGAGTGTTCCTCTGCTTGTACTGACCATGTTGATCATGGTGCAGTGGGTCTTTCCACTTTGCCTCGTATAGGGTCTTTCTTCAGCTTCTATTTTAGATTCTGCTACTCTTCTTCTCTTTATCTTCAGCAGATCTATGTAATTCTCTTTGTACTTTCTCTATAAGCTGAATGAATTTGGCATTTCGGTGCCTTTGCTTGTTCAATCTCTCTACAATAATTGTGATGGATGCTTGCTTTAGCCTTATACTTTGTCGCTTAAGTACGGTCTCCTGTAACAAAAGTCTACATGGATCATCGCTCCTTTAAAATTAATCCATACATGTTAGTCGCAAGAAATTGATTCGCTACAGCATGTTAGTGGTTTCCCGGGGAAAACAACCCGATGTAGTGGTTCAAGCTCGATGCTGGGCTAGTAGCACCTAGTTGTAACTTCAATCGGTGAAGGCGCTGAGGCTAACTGGTAGTTATTGCCCAATCTTTTGCTTGATCGTCCTATGTTAGCAATGCTGCTGCAATATATGTCTGTAAGCGGTCGTTCTTTTTTAAAAGTGATGTTTTATTCTGGATGAAAGTAAATCAACACTGAATTTGTCCACACTAGTTAACATAACACTTTTTTTAGCATAATCGAGATGTAGAAGTGATAAGTAACTCTACCAAACACAAAACCAGAAAAAGGAAAAAGAAAATACACACAAATCTCCGCGTAAGATCAATGACACATCTAGATGTGCTTTGTAGAAAAACAATAAGAGTAACGTCACAAAATTCCATGGACTGACATCTTAAGAACAGTCACAAGTTCACATATGGAATAAACTCCCGAAATTCATATAACACTACGATAGAAGTGTTGTTGTGCTTCATGCCCGTTCATACATCTGTCTCAATGACTGTTCATCACCAACACTCCAGATGCACCACTACGATGTATTTCAATCTCGTGCTACAATATTTCTATGAAATTATATATTGTCAGGGCATGAAATTATGTATTGTCAGGGCAAGCTGTGTGTATCTTAAAATGTTAGATTATTTGTGGTGGAACCGGCATACTCGGGTTCAAGATCTCGCATTTTTTTCTGATTCGTTTATGACTTTCCAATGATGTTCATTGAGTGGGAGGAGATGTTCTCCTTAATACGATACACATGTGATGACTTTGTGATTCTTAGATTCATTGGCTTAAGCTCAAGGTACTCAATGGTATGTATGCATGCGTATGTTCATACGGTGAGAAGATTTTAGCATATTAGATATGCAATTCATGCGCCTGTTCAAAGCCTTTCAGAGGTTACTTCACCTTGTCTCGATCATTCTCAGATTGACGATAAAGGATTTCCCCGCTTTATATTATAAAGCAACCACCGGACAGAACAACTTG
Source organism: Hordeum marinum (assembly GCA_022496015.1). NCBI lineage: Eukaryota > Viridiplantae > Streptophyta > Magnoliopsida > Poales > Poaceae > Hordeum > Hordeum marinum. Next base: position 9,648 of record JAAAWK010000295.1, on the reverse strand, counting down.
CTGGGATAGCAGGACAACGAAGCCTACAAGAGAAAACGAGAGAGAATGAAAAAAAAGAACAAATGAAGACACCGGTAGAACGACACAACGAAGATGGCCGGCCACCGCTTCACCCTCTGGAGATGTCCCACTGCACTCCCACTAGTAGAAAACAGGGCTTTGAAATGGGCCAGAAAATTGCATTAGTCCCGGCCTTGTTACGAACTGGGACTAATGGGTGCATCAGTCCCGGTTCATGAGGCCAGGGCGTCGGCCGAACCTCACTAACGGGTCGCGGTGGAGAAAATTGAGAGAAAGTGTGTGTGCGGGGGGGGGGGGGGGGGAGGGGAGGGAATTGCAGGTGACACAAGGACCATATGATTTGGTATAAATACAGATGACACTAACCCTTTTGGGGAGCAGAGAAGCAATCATATCACCTGGCCCGTGACTCTATGTATATATAATCTTCCTCCTTGGTTGTGCATGAAGGGGAAGTTCATTATATGATGCCAGTGCTCATCCAAGGTCCTAAGCAACTGGGCAACGACATTGATGTGTACCTAAGGCCATTAGTTGAAGAACTTTTACAGCTATGGAATGGAAAAGATGTATGTGTGTGGTATGACTGTCGGTGTCAAAACCGGCAGATCTCGGATAGGGAGTCCCGAACTGTGAGACTAGAATCGATGGTAACAGGAGACGAAGGGGACACATATTTACTCAGGTTCGTCCCTCCTATGGAGGTAATACCCTACGTCCTGCTTGATTGTATTGGTGGTATGGGGGGTTACAGAGTAGATCTATTTCGAGATCAAATAGCTAACCCTAGATGAGTTGTCCCTTCTACACCCTAAACACCCCCGGCTTATATAGATGCCGAGGATGCCTAGGGTTTACACATGGTCCGTTACATACCGAGTAGATAAACATGCCTATTTAGTACATCAAACGTGGAGCGCAAGCTGTGCTTCCCAAAGCTTCCATCCTGGAGACTGGGCCTTCAAATCCTCTGTTCTTCGGTAAGTAGCCCATATAGTCCGACCCATAAACAGTAGGTCGGCTATCCGAGGACCCCCTAATACGGGACTCCCTCAGTAGCCCCCGAACTTGCCTCCAACGCCAAGGGTCTTCAACTTCAATTGCTTCGCGAATAGAGTCTTCGGCTTGCGAGGTGAGTTCCTTCCTGCCGAACTATAGTTTCCGCATAGTGGAACGCCTGAATACTGTAAAGTAGGCTGGCTTTGAAGACCAAATGTTGGGGGGAAAGATAACATCCCCTGACGACTATTCTGACGAAAGGTCACAACCCAGCACGACCGATAGGCCAGTTACAGGCACTCGATGCGCGGTTCAAGGCCGTTTCATCAACACGATATATCAAAGCCCAGATCGCATCCCGTTTAACACGAGATATGTATAATTGTGCATGTGCAACTATGCACATGTCTTGGGAAGCAGAGGGATTCACGACGCAGAGGAGGGAGAAAACTATAAGTCCTCATAAAATGGAAGAAAACCCTCGCGGCTATTCACGCTCCCTCTCTGCTTCCACTACTTTCCATTCCTCTGAGCCTCCGACGCCCAGATCCAAAACTTCCGCCCCCAACTCTGAGCTCACCAATGGCGGGCTCCAACGGCCAATGGGAAGCTTCCACGGTCACCGACCGTGACATCCTCGACCTCAAGAAGGCTGGTTACCTCTCCGACGACATCCCTCACCGCATGGCGGAAGAGGGTCAAGTGATCCCCACCCCCAAGCTAGGCGAGAGGGTGGTTTTCATCGCCCACTTCATCAGGGGGCTGAGCCTCCCCCTCCAACCCTTCATCAGGGGGCTGATGTTCTTCTACGGCGTCGAATTTCACGACCTCTCGCCGAACTCCATCATGCACATCTCGGTGTTCATCTTGGTCTGCGAGGCCTTCCTAAGCATCGAGCCGCACTTCGGGCTCTGGCTTCAGGCGTTCAACATCAAGCCCAAGTGCGTCGAAGGCAAGCACGCGGACTGCGGCAGGGCAGTGATTGGCAAACTCACCCGTGTTGGGTGGCCATCGGGCACACTTATTGACACCATCAAGGGGTGGCAGAAGAAGTGGTTCTACGTCACCGAACCACAAGAAGAAGGTCAATGTCCAGTTGTAGCTTTTAGATCCAGTCCCCCCACTAGACTAGCTTCTTGGATCGAGAAGGGTCTTGTCTGGGGCTCGGGAAAGGAGGCGAGCAACCTGCAGAAGTGCATCCACACTATGGTCAAGGAGGGCACCAAGTTAACCGATGTGGTCCAGGTGATGCTCTGAAGACGCATCCTTCCTTGCCAGTGAGGGCACCAAGTTAACCGATCTTGACGCCGTGCCCACAGTCCGAAATCTCTTCTGCACTACGCGAGAGAAGTTGTGGAAGGCGCTCTTCAAGTCACAAAAGAGCTGGCCATCCAAAGAGGAGGACAAGGGTCTGCATGCCGCCAAGCCCGATTCCGAGGTATGATACAACCTAGCTGTGTCGGCTTAGTACATAGGAAGTCATCATAACCCCTTGTTCGATCTGTCTATGTAGAGATGGTTGAAGAAGGCCGTGAACATTAACAGTACGGCGCCTGAGCCCGAGGATGAGAGGTAAAGCCCTATGAGTCTCCCACAAAGATAGAGAAGAAGAAGAAACCAGGTCAGGCTGGCATCCGCATCAAGGACCAGCCCGACACTGCATCCGAGAACACCCCCGCCTCTTTGAATCAGGAGGAGGCCGAGGAGGAGGAAGAGGAAGAAGAGGAAGACGAGGAGGCCGAGGTCGAGGGCGCGGGGAGAGGCAATTCCTCCCGTGCCAGGAAGAGAGCGGCGTCTTCAGACACATTGGAGCAGGTTCCTTTCCCGGCCCAGAAGAAAGAACGACAGACGCGGGTGGTTCTGTCCGATGATAGTTCGGATTCGGACACCGCGTCCGAAGACCTCGAGGAGGTTCCACAAAGGAGCCTACGAGTTAAGCCCCCACCCCCAAAGGTTAGAATCTGATGACTCTCCTATTCATTACGAATAGACTTAGGGTTTACTAACATGCATGTTATTGGCCTTGCAGCCCCCCGCGCGTTGTCCCCACTGACGTGATATAAGATGGGGAGATCCCGCCCGCCGAACTAGCAAAGAGCGGGGCGCTTCGCATCCCACCACTCCAGGCGCCACGAGGCATGCCGTGGAGGTGTCATCCCAGAACGCTCCTATCGAGGCGGACGCTGGAGATGAGGGAGACCGCACCGTGGCCGAGCCTAACACTTCGGCCACCGAAGACCGGGGGGCAACTCCCCGACCGGATACCGAGGAGGCCGGACGAGCGAGAGCTCCGTCCCCTCCAAGAACATCTCCGGAGCATTCTATGGCTACGAAGGCACCGGTACAAACCCCGGTGGGTGATCAGGAAATCCGATCATCGCCGGCTCTGCCGACCAACAAGTGGTTGGTCATGGAGGAGGCTCTATCGAGCTCCTCTATCCCCGAGGATCACCGCACCCTTATGGGTGCGGTACTACAGAGCATTCAGTCCGTTGAAAACAGACTGAAAGAGGCCTTTAACGGTCTCCTTATGGGATTTCAAGTAAGTCACCCGATGTGTTTATTTGCAGAAATTTTGTTTATTCGCATTATACACATGGCAGGCCCCGAGCCCTAGGTGGGGTGAAAAGGTCACCTAGGGCTCCCAACTGTACCCGACATCGAGCGAGATGCACTTTAAGTGTTCGTCATATGAGAGTAAGTCAACATATGATCGGATTTGTCTATAATTCGGGAATTGAGAGCTAATGTAATGTATCAACTGTGTGTGTAATGCAGGCTTCGTCATTGGTGGCGACCAAACATGGTGCCGAGCTAGACGAGCTACACCGGAAGCTTAAGTGCTCCAAAGACAATAATGAACGAGATTCATCAGAAGCTCAACAAGAGGTTTGACGAGGCATAATGTAAGTCCGAACGAAATCCGAATACTTTCCCTCAAATACGGTCAATGCAGTTTCCTTTTATATAAATTTTTATCATTTTGCAGCCTCGTCGAAAGAGATGGAAACGCTCAAGGCCGAGATTCAACATGCCAAGGACGAATGAGATCCAGGATGAGCTCGAGGATGCTAGCAAAAAGTGTGAGGTCCTTGAGCAGAAAAACGAGAACAGCGAGGCCGAACTCCACTCTAAAGACCGAACTTCAGAAAGAGCGGGTGGACATACGGTTCTACGAGGAACAAGTCTGACAAGCAAAGGATATAACAGATGGTAAGCCATACTCACTAAATTGCATCTTCGGGGATAGCAAATTCAGATTGCTTACCCAGGCATGGCGTTCCTTAGGCGCTTCCTCGGATCTTCAGAAGAGCGCGACGAACGCCAATCAGCTGTTCACCTCGGGGGAAGAGGGAGATGAGGCTCGGCTGTTTTGGGCATAGTTCGGAGCCCCCAAGCGTCCTCCTCTTCTGGTGGAGCAGCCGAAGCAGCTGATGGAGCTGCACCAGATGGCAGAGCTGGCCATGAAGGACCTCTGCATCCGATTATGGCCCTGTGAGCCATTTCCAGGTAGCTACTTCGTCCTTGTGTAGAGGCTGATTGCAGCTTTGCCCCGCCTCGACACCGTCAAGCGCTCCTCCTGTATTGAAGGAGTCTGGATGGCCCTTGCCAAGGCCAAGGTGCACTGGCTAGGGCTAAATCTGATGAAGGTAGCCAATGATCCTCCGCTGCCCGGGAAGGAGCATCGACTCCCTGTGGTATACTTTGATGGAGTAATGGAGAGTGCTCGGGTGATAGTGTCAGAGTGTTTGGGCGACAAAATATTTGAATGAGTTGTAACGCGTCCGAAGACTTGTCCAAACTGTAAATGATATTAGTATTTTGTTCTTATATGGTTTTGCATTCCTTTATAACTCCTATGTCACTAGTAGAAAACAGACCTTTCGTCCCAAGCATTAGTCCTGGTCTGGTTACGAGCCGGTACTAAAGACGGTATTAGTCCCGGTTCGTGCCGGCTCCAGCGGCTAGGAGCAGGGCAACCTTTAGTACCGGCTCATGAGCGATCTTTAGTACAGGTTCATGTCACGAGCTGGTACTAAAGGGGGCATGGCAGGCTTTTGGTCAGACTTGGGCCCCGCGTGCACCTTTAGTACCGGGTGGTGACACCAACCGGTACTAAAGGGCAACCTTTAGTACCGGCTGGTGTCACTAGTCGGTACTAAAGAGTTCCTACATATACGCTTCATCCGTAGCCGATCAAAGGGGCTCGATCATATCTCTGTTTTCTCCCCTGTTCTTCTTCTTGCTCGAAGCTCATCCTCCATTTTGCCAAGGATTTGTAAAGATTCAAAGGCACCCCATCTATCCAAGTGTTCATAAAGGTTAGCAACTTTGCTCCTTCATCTCTCATTGCTAGATTAGCTTGTTGTATGCTCAAAGATATGTGATTTGTGGGTTTTAGCTAGGTTTTGGAGGAGTGATCATTATGTGGGAGTTTATTTGATTTATATGCAATTTGAGCTCAAATTAACTTGTTAGGTTGCATATGTGTAGGTGTGGTTTATTTGGTGCCTTCCCATCCCCGGCCGTCCTAACCACCGTCGATCGTCCGCACCGTCTTGTCGCAGCACCGGCCACCTTGGTGAGCCTCTTGTTCTTCTTAAAACCTTTTAAAAAAATTACTTGTAGGATTTAGATAGCTGCATGTACGATTTACTTTCTTGTATTATTGTTAGTTATTCTATAGTGTCATGGTTATGGTATCCCCCCACGTCGGCCCTCGTCCAGTCTATGATTCAGATGTGGTATGTCATTATCTTTTATAACTATTTCACACATCATCTAATGTCTATTACAATTAATTATGCCACCAAATTGACGTAGATGTTTTTATCTCTAGGAAGTAGTTGAACCAGAAATTCCAACCGACTATGCAATTCTGCTCGAGAAATTAACACAAGATGAAAAAGAAATTGATCATTTGAAAGAAAAATTGAAAAGAACTGAAGATGAGAAGATGGGATTGGAGTTGCATGTTGCCAATATCGTCGATGATCACAAGAACAAGATGGTTGGAATGCGCTTGAAGCTTAGAAAGATTAGAAAATATGCCATTGATGAAGAGGCTTGGTATCATTATGCCGTTGGCTCAATTGTTACTTTAGTTACGAGTATGATCACATTTATTGTTGCATTTACATGTTTTAGATAGTTGTATGTTGTTTTATCAGATGTATGTATGAACTATAAGTACCTATTATTTGCAGTAATAAAATTTGGTCACTGCTAGCTCTACTTTTGGTTGTAATGCGATGATGAAGTTGTATTAATTTGGTCACTTCGATGTTGTGTAGTGAACATGAGCCGGCAATGGATGTACGATGACCGACTAAGTCCAGGGTTTCTTAATGGCTGCATGATTTTATTTGTGTGGCTGAGGCAAACAAGCAAAATGATTTCATGCGTTGTCCATATCGTGACTGTAAGAATGATAGGAATTACTCTACCTCAAAAACCCTTCACTACCACCTGCTGAAGTCCGGTTTCATGTCCAGCTATAGCTGTTGGACCAAGCATGGAGAAAGAGGGGTTATAATGGAATACAATGAAGAAGAAGAGGATGATGACGACTATCCTTTCGCCGATATAACAATGGGGGAAGCTGAAGAAGAGGCATCAATGGGGGAAGCTGAAGAAGAGGCATCAGATGAGTCCGCTGATGATTTGGTTTAGGTCATTGCTGATGCAAAGAGAAACTACAAAAATGATAAGGAAAGGTTGAAGTTGAAAAGCATGTCAGGGGATCACAAGAAATTGTTGTATCCAAATTGTGAAGATGACAAGAAAAAGCTGGGTACCACGCTAGAATTGCTGCAATGGAAGGCGAAGAATGGTGTAACTGGCAAGGGATTTCAAGAATTGCTGATAATGATAAAGAAGATAATTCCAAAGGATAACGAATTTCCTGAAAGTACGTACGAAGCCAAGAAGGTTGTCTGCCCTCTAGGATTAAAGGTGCAGAAGATACATGCATGCCCTAATGACTGCATCCTCTACCGCGGTGAGGTGTACGCGAATGTGGATGCATGCCCGGTATGCGGTGCACTGCGCTATAACATCTCCCGCGATGACCCTGGTGATGTGGAGGGTGAACGCCACAGGAAGAGGGTTCCTGCCAAGTTGTTGCGATGGCACAAAGAAAAAGTAAGAAAGACGGGATGTCGAGAGCACCCGTTGATGGGTCACAGTGGAGAAAAATTGAGAGGGAGTTCGAGGACTTTGTAGCTGATGCAATGAACTTATGGTTTGGTCTTAGTACAGACAGCATGCATCCTTTTGGGGAGCAGAGCTCCAGTCTTAACACTTGGCATGCGAAAATGGGCTATGCTAGTGCTATTTGAAAAATATAGTGCTGGCATCGCTTGAAAATGGTGAGCCACCAACATAAATTATGGCTAGCCATTTCTTCATGAGTGGCTTATGCACTGAAAATTGGGCAACAAAGAGTGAAAACTGTACAACAAAAAACTAAAATTGGGTCAGTCATATTGATATACACTTAAATTTGCATAGCAAGAAGAATGAACTTCTGACAGAAAATACAATGAATTATTGACATAAACAGACTTGATCAGTGGTACTTGTACGTCATCAACAAGGTTGAATCATCGTCAAGGATGAGCTGACCGGGAGGAGGAGATTCATCATTCAAGTGGCTCGTCGTGTTGGCTTCCAGGGCATAATGTGTGCCAAGACATAAAGCTTCACCATGTCGCGTGAAGCGCCATGGCCCCATGGCCCTCCTCCGCGGAGGAGGGCCAATCCGACTAACCGCGGCCAACTCCCTTGCGTTCTCAGTGGGGTCACTTGCATGCGGCGGTGGAGCATGCGCACGGTGGCTGTTATGTGTGTGATGACGCCCACACACTGCCCTAGACTCTGATTTCTTGGAGCCAACGGTCCCGATTGGACCAACACCAGATCGGCCTGCTTCGGGCTGGCGCGCGTCTTGATACCTGTCTGAGCTTTCTACTGTAAAATGGGTTGCACGCCATCTGCATTATTTTAATAATTCGGGCCCCTCAAACCCGGGGGCGTGTGTGGCATGCACAGGTCGCACGTCGAAAAGATGTGGATGTCATCTAAAGGGGGTGAATAGACGCTTTAAAATAATTACGGTTTAGACTTGAATAAATGAGAAATAAAACTATCGCTAGGATCACCTATGTGCACCAACAATTTATGTTAAACAATATAAACAATTAAGTGATAGCAAGATATATATAAAGAAACAATATGGCTACTAGGAGAAAGCCTATAAACAGGATTTTAGCAGTAGCGCTGGATATAGGGAAAGCGCTATTGTTAGGTAGTAGCAGCCCCGAATAGAAACAAGCGCGACAAGTAGAACCATACCAGCAGCGCTCGTGAGCTAACTAGCGCTACTGATAAGTGGTCTCGGCGTCACCATCAGTGGCTACCTGTAGTTGTAGCGGCTCCTTAAAATAAGCGCTACTACTATGATACTTAGCAGTAGCGGTTTTCTGTTCTAGTGCTACTGCTACCCGGCACCCACCGTTGACTCCCACTCCCCAATCGATCCCCACGTCTCCCTCCCCATTCGATCCCCTCTCCCTCTCTTCACTCCTCTCCCCCGACCGCCGCCGTCGCCGCCGCCACCATCGCGCCTCGGTCCTAACTCGCCGTCGCGCCCCTCCCTCGCCGTGGCGGCCTCCCTCGCCGTCACCCCCTCCCTCACTGTCGCACCCTCCCTCACTGTTGCCCCCTTCCTCACCATCGCGACCTCCCTCGTCATGGCCCCCTCCCTCACCGTCGCGCCCCTCCCTCCGGTGGTAGCCCTACTCACTCCTTCCTCCCTCTTCCCTCTCCCCTCACTCCCTTCACCCCCTCTCGCATCGCTCCATTCTGTAATATTAGGGGGGTTAGGTTGATTCTAGGGTTAGGTTTGTTAGGTTGATTCTAGGAGTTAGGTTGATTAGGGGGGTTAGGGTGATTCTAGGGATAGGTTGTTAGGTTGATTCTAGGGTTAGGTTGATTAGGTGGGTTAGGTTGATTCTAGGGTTAGGTTAATTCTATGGTTAGGTTTGTTAGCTAAATTAGTTTAGAGACAAATATGAATGTGCCAAATATGTAAAACCTTATTGCATTTTTTCAAGTTCTATATTTTTCTTACTGTTATATGCAAATGATCCAAGTGGCCTATGTTTGTCTGGAATGTTGATTCGTTTCCATTCTGGTGAATTTCATGCGATCGATATGTCCACTTTTTAGCAAAGGTCATGTCGAAATTTTGGCATGAGTTGTGCTAGAAATTAGGCATATGGAGTGTTGTGATTTTCTAGGAAGCAACATTCTGGAAAACCGAATCAAAATGAGTCTAAAATGAGTTAAAAAATTGTTGATTAAACGATAAGAAAATTTTCTCATAGGAATTTGTCTCGACAGCGACGATGCCCGGCCCGCATCCTCATCGGCGAGTGGTCGGCGAGAGCCTGCTTGATAGGCGCCATGTCCGAGACTGGGCTCCGCCGTGCTGGCACTAGGAGGTGCTACCTTCCCGGGCTTGGAGCTTGGTGAGGAATCCTGGTCTCGTCGTTGACCTAGACCTTCTGTGGTGGCGGTCACGTGGGCCACTTTCGGTGCAGAGGGAGCGGGCCCCCGCGAGGT
>JAAAWK010000294.1:0-43756 GCA_022496015.1 Hordeum marinum | reverse complement strand
CCCCCACCGCCATCGGCCTACCCACCAGGCAAAGTCCGGTGGGTGCTGGTGGCGTGGTGGAGATGGGCACGGGAGGCATCCTGCGTGGAGGCTCGGTGCTGGACTGGGTCGGTGTGGCACCTAGGCAACTCGTCGGCGCCTGGGCTCCCTTGGTGGTGGAGGGTTGTGCATGTGGCGTGGGAGGGCTGGAGATGTGGTGTGGTGGTAGGGTGCGCTCGAGGCAATGTTGAGGGGCGGCCAAATCCAATCTGGGGTTGGGCAGCTCCTGCGGCCGCCGTTTCGTGGGTGGCGCATGCTATGGCGAGACAGGCCGACCGAATCTAATGGCTGCGAGCGATGGTGGGGGTTCGGTGTGGTGGTGCGCCTTCGTGCGGCATGGTCGGTGGTGAAGGCCACTGTGTCGGGTTGTCCAAGGCGTGGGCGGTGCGCGCTGTGGGGCGGTGCTATTCTCTGGCAACCGTGCCTAGCAACAATGCGGAGTGGTGGTGGTGGTGGTCTACCCTCTCCTTGGTCTATGACGAAGGCATGGTGGTGACCGGGGGCTCGTGCTCGGGTGGATCTGTTCGAGTCCCGAGGCGAGTCGGGGTTGAGGCTCCTAGTAGGTGAGATTGGGCTCTATCCAGGGGGTTCCTCTCCTTGCACACACAGTGGATGCTGGTGCCGGTATGGGTTTTGCCACATTGTCGGGCTGACCGGTGTCAAGGCCACATACATGGCGCCACGCGAGCATGCTGCAACAGTCGTCGATTGTCACGGGGTAGTGTCTCCCCCGTCCATAGGAACCGGCTGGAGACGCGGGTGTTGGTGCCTCCTAGAGTGGAGGTGTCGACCCAGACTCAATGGCTGATGGAGGGCTAGGACTTAAAGCACCCCCCTTTTGCACCTCCTACCATGGCGATGCATGATGACGATTGTGATAGGCAGAGTCTTGGACATGGATGTCGGGGTGGCGGCCCGGGATGGCGGTCCATTTGGCTGGCTCTTCTGCAGCATCATGGTGGCGAGGATGGCCTTTCCTCCTCGTCGCGTGGATGGCGAGAGGTGGTGCAGTGGGTGGCTCGGGCATGCTTTCTTCTCATGATTGTGGTGCCTGACGAGGATATGTACCTAGGGTAGGGTCCTAGGCCTGACCTACATACCCTACCTAAGGACACTATATTGGAGGACTTAAAGATTACAAGAGAGATTTCGATTGGATTCTTCATGATGTTCAAGTCACTCGACAGTTAGTCCACTCGACATCTTCTCCCTCCACTCAAAACTCACCTGTCACTCGAAAGACCCTGCTTTTAGTCAAAGCCAGAAGACCAGAAGCCCCTCCTGGGAGGCCAACGGGTAGGCGTTAGGTCAGTCATCATTAGTAGCAATTATGATATACATTACCAGTAACGCTCATCTTTATACCCACGACCGGACCCTTGGATGCCTCGCACTTATGAGGGGCAGCATACTCTATATAAGCCGCCCCTCTCTTCTGGAAACAAGGGTTCGCAACCTCTATAACTCATACTCTCCACACAACAAAAGCTCCCGAGCACAGGAGATGTCGGGCTGTTACATCCACGAGAGGGGCCTGAACTCATACATTAGTGTGTACACCCTCGCCGTAGCTAGGACTCTGCCCTTTCCTTTCGTACCCCTATCTTCTACTGTCAGACTTGTTCCCATGACAGTTGGCGCTCACCATGGGGCAGGTGTCTAAGCGACTTCCGATGAGGTTGCATTTTTTTCCCTTCGTCATGTCTTCCGGCGGTGTTTTCTCCTTGAGCCACAGATCCGTTTTGGAGCGCTCACCTTCATCGCCGACGATTCGGCATGGCTCCAGGAGGCGCCTCTCGACATCGAGGCGCTCCAGTCCGCGGGGTTGCGCACTTCCGTGCAAGCTCCTACGGCATACTTCTGTGGCAGATGTCGACTCCGTACTCTTCGGCTCTCCCCGTTGTTCGCCGTCGCAAGCGGTCCGGCCGCTCATGGCTCTAGCGATGGATGAGGCATGCGGCGTCCCGCCAAGTTTCATCTCCGCAGATTGCGGCGATCGAACCCACTGAGTCACTTCACGGCATGTTCGAGTCGGACTCCGATCAATCTCATGTTCCCTCCGAGTGCGAGAGTTGCGATCCTACAGCGGAGGTTCTTATGGTTGGTTCTCACCAGAGCCCGCCGCCAGGCTTCGGCCACGGCAGGCGAGAGACTAGTGGAACGTTGAATGAGCAGCCACGCCGAGATGAGGAGGTCCTCCATACTCCTATTGTTGGTGTGACCGCTGAGCCTCAAGCCTTGGAGGCCAAGCGCATTCGGCTCGAAGAGCTCCAGAGAGAGCTCGACGAGCATGCTCACCAGCGTCCACCAGCTCCCAGTCGATGTCAGTGACAGTTGTTTCCGAGTGGTTCATAGAACAATGTCGAGGTATACCGTACTCCAGTCTTAAATGTTGCAATAGCAGCTAGGATAGCAGATTCCATTCAGCCATCACAATCAGAGGCTGGCGGAGGTTTGTTGCAGATTAGAGCATTGCTCGATGCAGCATAGCGCCAGAATTCTGTTGTTTCACAGTCGCACAATAGGATTCATAGTAATTCACCAAGAGAAGAGACTGTCCAGTCGGCACACAGTCTTGATTCGCCTTTGCGTCGCAGGGGTGGAGGTTTCCGTGAGGATCAACACAGAGATGAGGGGCGAGATCAGTTTCACCGTGATGACCACCGCCGAGTGCCCACTCCCCCGCAGGGTGGTCTGTACGTGCCCCGACACCAGGACGAAAGGCGCCCGTTCGGTGATGAGCGGAACCCAGGGTTTGATCCTCGAGACGTCCTCACTCAGAGGCGAATCGATAGAGGTAGAGCCCATAGAGATGGGTATGACAGAGATTTCCCAAGTGGCAGCACTACTGTTATTTATGGCCCCGAGTGCTTTAGCAAGGCTATCCGTTCTGCAGAGATTCTCCCCAACTTCAGATTGGCGGCTGGGATAGGCAAGTTTTCTGGCGAGTCAAAGCTAGAGACATGGTTGGATGATTACCGAGTGGCTGTTATTTACCGACTTTGGTGGTCGATCCCGTTGTGGGAGGCACTCGACTCCGCAAGGTCCTCATGGACGATGGAAGCGGTTTGAACATTCTATATGTAGATACCCTTAAAGGGATGGGAATTCCGATGTCCCGACTCAGTGAGAGCAACATGCAGTTCCACGAAGTCATCCCAGGGAAGAAGGCCAAGTCACTCAGCTAAATTGTATTGGATGTGACATTCGGGGCGGATAAAAAATCGCAAGGAGAAATTGACGTTTGAAGTCATGGAATTCCAAAGTGTGTATCATGCCATCCTTGGTTGTCCAGCTTATGCTCGTTTCATGGCCCGTCCATGTTACATGTATCTCAAACTAAAGATGCCTGGGCCCAAAGGTGTGATCACAGTCACTGGCAATCGACAGAGGGGCTGAGGAGTGCCTCCAGCATGGCTCCAAAATTGCAAATCATCAGATGGCTATGGTCCAGCTAGAAGAGTACAAGAAGAGCGTTGACCCTTCTGATTTGCTGCGTGCTCAGAAGCCTGCCTCTGAGTCAGCTTTCCAGTCGGCAGGGGAAGTGAAAAAGGTGCACATCCACCCGACAGATTCGACTGCTGCCCCAACAAACATATCGTCAACACTCGACAATAAATAGGAATACGAGCTCATCCAGTTCCTCCATGAGAACTGAGACATCTTCGCATGGAAGCCTGCTGACATGCTGGGGGTTCCCAGGGAGCTGGCTGAGCACAGACTGAGAGTTAATCCAAAGGCCAAGCCGGTGAAAGAACATTTGCGTCGGTCCGCAGCAGAAAAGCGAAAAGCAATCGGCAAAGAGGTGGGTCGTCTCTTGTAGGCCAAGTTCATTCGGCAGATTTACCACTCCGAGTGGCTCTCAAATGTTGTCATGGTCCCCAAGAAGGACAAGTCACTCCGCATGTGTATTGACTTCAAGCATATCAATCGGGTCTGCCCAAAAGATCATTTCCCTCTCCCTCACATTGATCAGATTGTTCACTCGACTACGGGCTGCGAGCGTTTATCATTTCTAGATGCATACTCTCATTACCATCGGATCAATCTGTTTGGTCCGGATGAAATAAAAACAGCCTTCATCACCCCATTCTGGTGTTTTTGCTATATCACCATGCCATTTGGTTTGAAGAATGCCGGCGCTACTTTCATGCGCATGATTCAGAAGTGTTTACTCGACCGGATTCCTCGGAATGTTGAAGCATACATGGACGATATTGTTGTCAAGTCTCACAAAGGTTCCGACCTGCTGGCTGACTTGGCTGAGACTTTCGCCAATCTAAGGAGGTATGATATCAAGCTGAATCCGGCTAAGTGTACTTTCAGTGTCCCTGGAGACAAGTTACTCGGTTTTCTTGTTTCCAAACGAGGGATCGATGTCAACCCTGAGAAAATCAGTGCCATTACCCGAATGAAGAGTCACGTGCGTGTGCACGATGTTCAGAAGCTCACAAGTTGCTTGACAGCATTGAGTCGATTCATTTCTCGTCTCGGTGAGAAGGCATTGCCTTTGTATCGATTGATGAACAAATCTGACACGTTCGAGTGGGCTCCAGAAGATGAAGCAGCGTTTGTCGAGCTCAAAGCCCTGCTTTCCACCCAACCAGGGCTTGTCGCTCCGCGCAGCAAAGAGCCTTTGCTCCTATACATTGCAGCCACTAATCAGGTCGTCGGTACAGTTTGACTGTCAAGCGGGAAGAGGAAGGCAAGTCCTATAAATTTCAACGCCCAGTCTACTACATTTCTGAAGTGTTAACTCCTTCGAAGAAAAGGTACCCGCATTACCAGAAGCTTGTCTATAGCATCTATCAGTCAGCGAAGAAGGTAGCACATTATTTTCAAGACCACTCGATTTCAGTCATCAGTGATGCTCCATTATGTGATATCCTTAACAATCAAGACGCAACTGGTCGAGTGGCTAAATGAGCGATTGAACTCCTATACTTTGACATCAAGTTCGAAGCCAAGAAAGCGATCAAGTCTCAGGCACTTGCTGATTTTATGGCCGAGTGGATTGAACAGCAGCAGCCAATCCAGATCCACTCGGCACATTGGACCATGTTCTTTGATGGCTCTAAAATGTTGAATGGGTCCGGTGCTGGCGTTGTTTTGGTGTCCCCAAAAGGCGACAAACTCAGTTATGTCATGCAGATTCACTTCGATTCCTCCAACAATGAAGCAGAATATGAAGCACTCTTGTACGGGTTGCGCATGGCTATCACACTCGGCGTCAAGCGCTTGATGGTCTATGGCGACTTGGATTTGGTGGTCAATCAAGTGATGAAAGAGTGGGATGTTCGGAACCCCGCTACGAATGGATACTACAATGCTGTCAAAAAGCTCGAGAAGAAGTTTGAAGGTCTGGAACTCCACCATGTTCCCCGAGTGAAGAATCAAGCGGCCGATGAGCTACCAAAGATTGGATCCACTCGACGACCTGTCCCCAGCAATGCATTCTTGGAGCATCTTCACATTCCTTCGGTGCAGAGGATCCCTTCACCGAAGAGCCCCCGCAAGCTATGAGCTCCTCTGATCCGACTAAAGTTGATGTCCCCTGCAGTTATTGATTGGGTCATGGAGGTTTTGGTCATCATTCCTGACTGGACAGTGCCCTATATTGCCTATATTCTGAGGCAAGAACTCCCCGAAGATGAGACTGAAGCCCGGCAGATCGTACGCAGATCCAAAGCTTTTACTGTGATGTGTGATCAGTTGTACAGAGAAAACATAATTGGTGTGACGCAGCGATACATTTCCCCTGAAGAAAGTCGAATGATCCTGGAAGAAATTCACTTGGGAACTTGCGTTCATCATGCGTCCTCTCGACAATTGTCGCTAAAGCATATTGAGGTTGTTTCTTCTGGCCGTGTGCCAATGAGATGGCCAAGGACATTGTAGATCATTGTGAAGGATGTCAGTTCTATACAAACTTGTCTCACAAACCTACGTCTGCTCTGAAGACCATTCCCCTCGCTTGGTCGTTTGCTGTCTGGGGTCTGGATATGGTTGGTCCCTTTCGTACTGGACAGAGTGGATTTACTCATTTGCTTGTTGTAGTCGACAAGTTTACGAAGTGGATTAAGGCCAAGCCAATAAAGAAATTGAACTCTCATACTGCGGTCAAATTCATGAGAGAGATAATCTATCGGTATGGAGTTCCCCATAGCATCATCACAGATAATGGCTCAAACTTCGACTCGGAAGAGTTCAGACACTTCTGCCTCTCCCAAGGCACTCGGGTGGATTATGCCTCCGTTGCACACCCCAAAACCAATGGTCAAGTTAAGAGAGCTAATGGTCTCATCTTGCAAGGTCTAAAGCCTCGTCTCATGCGAGATTTAGAACATGCTACCCGAGCTTGGGTGTCTGAGTTGCCATCTGTTTTATGGGGCTTGATAACTGCTCCTAATCGGTCGACTCAACGAAATCCTTTGTCCTGGTCTATGGAGCCGAAGTTGTCCTGCCGAGTGACTTGTTTCATAATTCTCCCAGAGTGGATCTTTATACTCAAGCTGAAGCTGAACAAGCAAGACAAGATGGTGTAGATCTCCTAGAAGAGGAACGACAGATGGCTTTGATTCAAACCACTGCCTACCAGCAAGATCTGCGATGCTTCCATGTGAAGCACATCAAGAGTCGGTCGTTTCATGAGGCTGACTTGGTGCTCCGAGTGGATCAACATTGACCCCACAAGCTCGCTCTAGCGTGGTAAGGTCCTTTTGTCTTCACCACGGTGTTGAACAACGGATCCTACCACCTCTACAACCTCAAGAAGAAGATTGGCAAGCCACGATCCTAGAATGCAGATCTGCTCCGGCGTTTCTATACCTAAAATAAGAATTGTGTTGATGTAATAAGAGTATTTCAAACAATGTCATTTATGCGAGTATGACTTCCATAGTCTTTCATCGATTCCGATCATGCAGTTTCACACTTGGGAACACTCCGAGTGTCGAGCAATCCTCACACTCGGGGGCTTAGCTGCGAACATGCTTTCGCCTAAGTTAAATACCCTGCCGAGTGGATAGAAGTCTGATGACCTACAAGTATAGGGGATCTATCGTAGTCCTTTCAATAAGTAAGAGTGTCGAACCCAACGAGGAGCACAAGGAAATGACAAGCGGTTCTTAGTAAGGTATTCTCTACAAGCACTGAAATTATCGATAGCAAATAGTTTTGTGATAAGATAATTCATAACGGGTAGCAAGTAACAATTGTAACAAAGGTGCAGCAAGGTGGCCCAATCCTTTTTATAGAAAAGGACAAGCCTGGACAAACTCTTATATAAAGCAAAGCGCTCCCGAGGACACATGGGAATTATATCAAGCAAGTTTTCATCATGCTCATTTGATTCGCGTCCGCTACTTTGATAATTTGATATGTGGGTGGACCGGTGCTTGGGTGTTGTCCTTACTTGGTCAAGCCTCCCACTTATGATTAACCCCTCCCGCAAGCATCCGCAACTACGAAAGAAGAATTAATATAAATCTAACCATAGCATGAAACGTGTGGATCCAAATCAGCCCCTTACGAAGCAACGCATAAACTAGGGTTTAAACTTTTGTCACTCTAGCAACCCATCATCTACTTATTACTTCCCAATGCCTTCCTCTAGGCCCAAACAATGGTGAAGTGTTATGTAGTCAACGTTCACATAACACCACTAGAGAAGAGACAACATACATCTCATCAAAATATCGAACGAATACCAAATCCACATGATTACTTATAACAAGACTTATCCCATGTCCTCAGGAACAAACGTAACTACTCACAAGACATGTTCATATTCATAATCAGAGGAGTATTAATGATGATCAAGGATCTAAACATATAATCTTCCACCAAGTAAACCAACTAGCATCAACTACAAGGAGTAATCAACACTACTAGCAACCCACACGTACCAATCTAAGGGTTTGAGACAAAGATCGGATACAAGAGATAAAGTAGGGTTTGGAGAGGAGATGGTGATGGTGAAGATGTTGATGGAGATTGACCCCCTATCGATGATAGGATCGTTGGTGGTGACGATGGCTTTGATTTCCCCCTCCCGAGGGGAAGTTTCACTGGCAGGATCGCCCTACCGGAGCTCTAGATTGGTTCTGCCCAAGTTCCGCCTCGAGACGGCGGCGCTTCGTCTCGAAAGGTCTCTTATGATTTTTTTTCCTCGACGAAACCCTCTATAGAGCAGAAGATGGGCACTGGAGGGCTGCCAGGTGGGCCTTAAGCTCGCTAGCCACGACCAGGGGGGCCACGGCCAGCAGGCTTGTGGCTCCCTGGTGGGCCTACTGATGTATTTCTTTCGCACAGTAGTTTTTTATATATTCCAAAATAATTCTCCATAGATTTTCAGGACTTTTGGAGTTGCGCAGAATAGGTATCTCAGATTTGCACCTTTCCCAATCCAGAATTCCAGCTGCCGGCATTCTCCCTCTTCATGTAGACCTTGTAAAATAAGAGAGAAAAGGCATAAGTATTGTACCAAAATGTGTAATAACAGCCCATAATGCAATAAATATCAATATAAAATCATGATGCAAAATGGACGTATCAACTCCCCCAACCTTAGACCTCGCTTGTCCTCAATCAAAAGCCAAATCGATAAATATGCCCACATGTTTAGAGATAGAGTTGTCGATAAAAATAAAATACGGACATGAGGGAATCATGATCATCTTTAGAACAGCAAAATATGTTGACGTATAATTTCTTATGCTAAAGTAACAATTCATTCACAATGGTAAAGTATGAATCCAGAACTCTATTGAGTACTGACAAACTATGATCTCAGTCATTGAAGCAATTCCAATTTATCATAACGTAGGAAAGAGTCAATATAAGAGCTTGTAAAGCAAACCCACATACTCAATCATCTTTTAGTCTTTCACAATTGCTAACACTCACGAGGTACCTTTGAGTTCAAAGTTTCAATCGGACACTAAGAAAGATAGGGGCTTATAGTGTTGCCTCCCAATTGTTTACCTCAAAGGTAATGTCAACGGTAATAACTCATGCTCATCCACTTCCGAGTGGGTATATGTGCCTAGATATTTCCCCAACATGTGGCACTAGCCAGAACATAAAGGCGAAAATAGCGAAGGTGATTGAGATCACCACGACTCTTTCATAAAGGTAAGTAGTAGAGAATAAAAGTAATAGATAGGCCCTTCACAGAGGGAAGCACAGGTTGTCATGCGCTTTTATAATTGGATGCACAATCTCTTAATGCAAAAGAACGTCACTTTATATTGCCCCTTGTGATAGACAACTTTATTATGTAGTCCGTCACTTTTATGTTGTCGGGGGGATGACCCCCAGGTATCCCAATGATGACGAGTCAGACGGGGTGCCAGCCCGCCTGGGCCGGCTGCTCTGACTCACGCCCATGGCCGGCTGCTCTGACCAGCCGGCTGCGCCCGCCATCCGGCAGCCCGGAGCTAACTACGATGTCCCAACGGACATGCGCGGACCACACGGACATATCCCGTGGTGGTGCACTAGTGGAGAGCGGTAGTGCATTGTACGCATGTCGCACAGTACTATCTACAGTGTAACCCATCCCCTGGACACTGACTTATAAAGTGCACCAGAGGACAGACATAGCTTAGTCCACAAGCTACATGTGGCTTGACTTGTAAGCTACCCATGGTAGCGTACATCTCAAGCTGCTTGGGGTGTAAGCAACCCCCTGTAGCTTACAGGTCAAGCCACCCACTCATGCCTATATAAGGGCCTCATGCCCACCACATAGGGGAGGTTGCACTCTCACGTGCTCACACTTACACACACATGAGGCAAGAAGCCTCATGGCTCTCCTCTTCCATACAGCTTCAGGAGCAACCATGTACCAGATATTCCATGGATATACAGATATGCAGGAGTAGGGGTATTATCTCTCCGGAGAGCCCCAAACCTAGGTAAACCATTACATGCTATTCACATACCCGTCCCGGATCATCCACGACAGCCTTGCCCTCACCTCGATAAGCCACCCCATGGCATCTGTCGTCTCGCATGACCCCCCGTGAGAAAACGACGACATATGTCTTCCCTATCACAAGTTCGTATAAAGTTTATTTTCCTCACACTAATAGATCACACATATTTAGAGATCAATTTTATTGCTTGCACCGATGACAACTTACTTGAAGGATCTTATTCTATCCTTAGGTAGGTATGGTAGACTCTCATGGAAAAACTGGGTTAAGGGTGTTTGGATGTGCAAGTAGTATCTCTACTTGGTGCGGGAGTTTTGGCTGATATGAGGTGGAAGCAAGCGACACATGTTGAGGGATCTATAACAATATAACTTCTATTCGGAAATAAGCAAACATAAACCATTATGTTGTCTTGCTTATCCAACATCAACTTATTAATATATAATATTTTAATGAGTGCTCACAATCATAAAAGATGTCCAAGATAATATATTTATATGTGAACCTCTCTTTCTTTATTACTTCCTTTTAATTGCCCCAATGACCAACAGCTATGTTTGTCAACCCACAACACGTTTAAATCGACATACTTTTTACATGTGAAGTCATCACTCCTCATAAGATTTTCATATGTACTCTTTGCTTTTATTCTACACTTCTTTCTACTTTATCTTTTTATAGATTAAGATCATACCAAACAAGGCCCTCAAATCAAAATCACTTTTATAACTCGCTGACTTGCTTACATAGGAGGAATCGTAAAGCAAAGACTCAAAACTAGATCACACAAAAACTTTATTCACCTAGATCAAGATATAACCAAAAGGATTGAACTAAAAAAGATGATGAAAATAAAAATAAAAAAGAAAGATGTGATGGTGATATGTGATACGTCTCCAACGTATCAATAATTTTTTATTGTTCCATGTTGTTATATTATCAATCTTGGATGTTTTATACTCATTTTATGTCATTTTTTTGTACTAACCTATTGACATAGTGCCAAGTGCCAGTTGTTGTTTTTTCCATGTTTTTACATCGCAGAAAATCAATACCAGATGAAGTCCAAATGCCATGAAACTTCAGGATGATTTTTTATGGGCCAAAAGGAACCCAACGGGCCCTGGATGTGCCTGGGGGGTGCCTCGAGGGAGGCTCAACCCACCAGGGTGCGCCAGGAGGCCCAGGCGCGCCCTGGTGGGTTGTGCCCACCTCGGGTGCCCCCCGGACTGCCTCTTCACTCTATAAATACCCCAATATTCCAGAAACCCTAGAGCAATAGACGAAATATTCATCCAGCCGCCGCAAAGTCCAGAACCACCAGATCCAATCTAGACACCATTTCGGATGGGGTTCAGCACCTCCATTGGTGCCTCTCCAATGATGCATGAGTAGTTCTTTGTAGACCTTCGGGTCCGTAGTTAGTAGCTAGATGGATTTCTCTCTCTCACTGAATTCTCAATACAATGGTCTCTTGGAGATCCATATGATGTAACTCTTTTGCGGTGTGTTTGTTGGGATCAATGAACTTTGAGTTTATGATCAGATCTATCTTTTTATATCCATGAAAGTTATTTGAGTTTCTTTGATATCTTATATGCATGATTGCTTATAGCCTTGTATTTCTTCTCCAATATTTGGGTTTTGTTTGGCCAACTTGATCTATTTATCTTGCAATGGGAAGAGGTGCTTTGTAGTGGGTTCGATCTTACGGTGCTTGATCCCAATGACAGAAAGGGAAACAACACATATGTGTTGTTGCTACTAAGGATAAAACGATGGGGTCTATCTCTACATATATAGATCTTGTCTACATCATGTCATCGTTCTTATTGCATTACTCCACTTCTCCATGAACTTAATACACTAGATGCATGGTGGATAGCGGTCGATGTGTGGAGTAATAGTAGTAGATGCACGCAGGAGTCGGTCTACTAATCTTGGACGTGATGCCTATGTAATGATCATTCCTTGGATATTGTCATGAGTATTTGAAGTTCTATCAATTGCCTAACAGTCATTTGTTCACCCACTATTTTCTATTTTTCTCGAGAGAAGCCACTAGTGAAACCTACAGCCCCCGAGTCTCTTTCTCATATTATTTGCCTTTTCGATCTACTTTTCTCTTGCATTTATTTTTAGATCTATATTTCCAAAAACCCAAAAATACCTTGCTGCACTTTATTTTATTTGGCATTCGATCTATAAACATTTACAACTTTCTCCCGTCCACGTGCCTTTCTGGCGCCGTTACCCGAAAGGGATTGATAACCCCTTTAACACGTCGGGTTGCGAGTATTTGTTATTTGTGTGCAGGGGCTGTTTACGTTGTGCTGCTTGGTTCTCCTACTGGTTCGATAACCTTGGTTTCATATCTGAGGGAAATACCTACCGCCGCTGTGCTGCATCATCCCTTCCTCTTTGGAGAAATACCGACGTAGCTTCAAGTGACATCAAAAGCAATTTCTAGCGCTGTTGCCGGGGAGGATCTTCAACATATACCAGGTTCCTAATCACAAATATCATCTCCTTGCAATTTACATTATTTGCCATTTGCCTCTCGTTTTCCTCTCCCCCACTTCACAAATATTTGCTTGATGAAGATGATCCCAGAATTTTTTGTTATTTGCTTGATGAATCTTTGAAAGATGCTTGGGATAGATTGTTGAGAATTCGAGCTAGCTATGTGCCCCAATATCAGATAGAGATATACTTGAAAATTTTTGGATTCTATATTTGAAAACAGTTTTCTTGGAGTGGACGCCGTTGATACTTATGAAATGATGAAAACTATATTTGGGTGCCCCAAAGGATAAAATGATCAATCTACTACCCTTATGTGCTCTTATCAAAACGAAACCATTAAAGAGATGAAGGCTAGTTTAGATACAAATTTTCGCAACATGCTTAATCTATCTTCTACTATCCATATTCATGTGCTTTCACAGAATAGAAAATTAAATGCCATTGATAGGAAATTTTCCTTTTGTTCTCAAAAGAACAAATATGACAAAACTTAGATCCTTGCTTTATGCCTAGCTAAGGGCATAAAACAATAGTGCTTGTTGAATAAAATTTATTTTTTCCTTTTGCTTTCTGTTTTTGAGTTTTTACACAATTATGCTACTGTTATGATTGTGTTTTTGTGTTTTAATTAGTGTTTGTCCCAAGCTAAGCCTTTGGGATCATGTTGGGTGATAGTTGCTTTGATCTTGTTGAAAAACAGAAAATTTGTGCGCAAATCACAGAATTATTAAAAATCACAGAAGCGTGATAAAATTCTGAAATTTTTACACAAGGTTTATATACAAATTTCTAACGTTTCCCTAATTTTTCAGAATTGTTTGAGTTGCAAAAGTATTCGAACAA
The DNA here is from genome assembly GCA_022496015.1 of Hordeum marinum. Classification (NCBI taxonomy): domain Eukaryota; kingdom Viridiplantae; phylum Streptophyta; class Magnoliopsida; order Poales; family Poaceae; genus Hordeum; species Hordeum marinum. The sequence goes on along the minus strand of JAAAWK010000294.1, from coordinate 30,407 downwards.
ATCAGATTACTACAGACTGTTCTGTTTTGACAGATTCTGTTTTCTTTGCGTTGTGTGCTTATTTTGATGGCTCTACGGTTTTATTTGATGAGATTTTGACATAGAAAAGTTGGAATAAATTAGCTATAATTCAATAACAAAATATGAATTGGTTTAATACAGTACTTATAGTAGTGATTTATTTTTCTTATACTAACGGATCTCACAAAGGTTTTGTTGAGTTTTGTGTGATTGAATTTTCCAAGTTTTGGGTTATCTTACGATGGATGAAGGAAGGATAGAAGAGCCTAAGCTTGGGGATGCCCTGGCATCCCGAGCTATTATCCAAAAATGAGCAACCAACTAAGCTTGGGGATGCCCCTGAGTGGTATCCCCACTTTCTTCCAACGATCATCGGTATTTTACTTGAAACTATATTTTTATTCGTCACATGATATGTGTTTTGCTTGGAGCATCTTGTATGATATGAGTCTTTGATTTATTTATTTTGTGTTTTAAGTCTTGATCCCCTGCTGGACACACGTATTTGATAGAGCCAAAATTATGTCATGACTTGTTAGAATTGCTCTCTATGCTTCACTTAGTTTTTTTATGAGCAATGGACTTGCTCTAGTGCTTCACTTATATCTTTTGAGCACGGTGTGCTTAGTATTTTTGAAGAAATGCTCTCTTACTTAACTTAGATTTATTTGGGAGTTAGTAAAATTTTCAAGAAATTCTCTCTTGCTTCACTTAAATTATTTTGAGAGAAAGAAAAAAAAATATGCTCTTGATCTTCACTTATATTTGTTTGAGCTTATGAAAAGCAACACATGAAAATTAGTCCCAAAGTGATAGATATCCAAGAAGGATATAATAAAAACTTTCATGAAGATCATTGGACAAAATAAATTTGATTCTTAGTAATAGTTTTGAGATATGATGATGTGATATGTGAGTTATGTTGATGAGTAATTATGCTTTAGTAAGAATATTGGTGTTAAGGTTTGTGATTCCCTATGCAAGCATGAAAGTCAATAGTCATGCAATGAAATTATATCCTACTTGTGGTGCATTATTTAGTTCTATTTATGCTTAATGCTTGCTTATGATATTATTCGTTTCTGGGTTGGTCGCTTCTCAATCTTTTGCTAGCCTTCATTTTGCACCAAGTATGAGCTCTACTTGTGCATCCAAATCCTTAAACCCAGTTTTCGCCACATGAGTCCACTATACCTACCTATATGCGGTATTTCCGTGCCGTTCAAAGAAAATTTGTATGTGCCATCTCTAATTTTCAAAATAAACTTCTCTTTTGTGTGTTTGTTTCGCTCGCAGAGCGGTGAGGGTGGCTAATATTTTCCATGCTAGATGTGTTATTCTCGTGATGAGTGTTTATTCACATGTCATTGCACGAGAGTAAGGCAAAGGTATTAGGGATGCCCAGTCCCGAAATGCAAAAATGAATTTACTTTATGTTGTCAAATAATAAATTCCTTGGAAAGTGAAAGTATGAAAAAAAGGAATAAACTTTATTTTCTGTTGGGAACCGCCTATGATATATCTAGCATGGAAAGTGTTGGGAACTCTAAGTCGTTTTAGTTGGTGGGATGGATACACCTCCCAAAATGTTTTTATCTCTAAGCTTTTCGCTTTGAGCTCTAGCACCTCTACAAATCCCTACTTCCCTCTGCGAAGGGCCTTTCTTTTACTTTATGCAATTTTTATTTTTGAATTTGAGTCTCCGTCTTCTCTTACCAAAGCACCAACTAGGAGGCAATATGATCGTACTTAAGTATTGGGTATAGCTAATATTTGAGAGTGTTTCATGAATGGATCAATGTTTGAGCATGATGGCTGAAGCAAAGGGGACTCTTCTTCATCTGAGCTTTCTTCCTCGTACTTGCCTTCATGTTCCTCCTCTGAGAATAATCCATAAGGGTCCAAATCCCCATAGAGCTTGGGATTGGCAAGATAATGCAATATGAAGCTCTCCTCATCAGAATCTTGGGATGACATAATGCTCTAAATCTGCTGCAGAAACAACTCAAAAAGAAAACGGGAGGTATTGTCATGATACGAGAGTCAAAACCTTTGGGAGATTATATAATGAATTTTTACCGACCCGAAGGAGTATGCCACAAGAAAACAGAGTCCGGGTGGTGCACGAGGTGGCCACAAGCCCCAGGGGCGCGGCCAGGGGGTGGCCGCGCCAAGCAGGCTTGTCGCCTCCTCGTGCACTATTCGGACTACTTTAAATTTTCCTAATTTTTTAAATATTCCAAAACAGATGAAAATTCCCATAGAAAAAGTATTGGAGTCCTTTTTCTTATCGTACCACATACCTATTCCTTTTCGAAGTCTGAAATGTTCTTGTAAGTTTCCCTAATGTACTCCTCTGGCGTTATGGTATTGATGATATTGGTTTCAAAATTTATGGGAGTACCTGAGATATAATGTTTGATTCTTTGATCGTTCACCACCTTCGGGTTTGTGCCTTCGGCGTTGTTACTCTTCATGGCACCGGAACGGCATACCTCTTCGATGACATAAGGACCTTCCCATTTAGAGAGAAGTTTTCCTACAAAAAATCTTAAACGAGAATTGTATAGCAAGACATGATCACCTACATTAAATTCACGCTTTTGTATCCTTCTATCATGCCATCTTTTAACCTTTTCTTTAAACAACTTAGCATTCTCGTAGGCTTGGGTTCTCCATTCATCAAGTGAGCTAATGTTAGATAACCTCTTCTCACCAGAAAGTTTGAAATCATAATTGAGATCTTTGATTGCCCAATAAGCCTTATGTTCTAGCTCTCGAGGTAAGTGGCATGCTTTACCATAAACCATCTTATACGGAGACATACCCATAGGATTTTTGTAAGCAGTTCTATAAGCCCACAATGCATCATCAAGTTTCTTAGACCAATTCTTCCTAGATCTATTAACAGTCTTTTGCAAAAATCAATTTAATCTCCCTATTGCTCAATTCTACTTGACCACTAGACTGAGGATGATAAGGAGATGCAACTCTATGATTGACATCATATTTAGCGAGCAATTTACGGAAGGCACCATGAATAAAATGTGAACCACCATCAGTCAACAAATATCTAGGGACTCCAAATCTAGGGACAATGACCTCTTTAAGCATTTTAATAGAAGTGTTATGATCAGCGCTACTAGTTGGAATAGCTTCTCCCCACTTAGTGACATAATCAACAGCAACTAAAATATGAGTATACCCATCAGATTGTGGAAAAGGCCCCATATAATCAAAGCCACAAACATCAAATGGTTCGATAACAAGAGAGTAATACATAGGCATTTCCTGACGTCTACTAATATTACCAATTCTTTGACATTGATCACACGATAAGACAAACTTACGAGCATCCTTGAAGAGAGTAGGCCAATAAAACCCAGATTGTAGTACCTTGTGATCGGAGTGACAGTTGCGTAAGATATGTTCCTATTCATGCTTAAGTACACAACATCTAATAATACCATCTACTCCTTCTTTATAAAGATGTGGGTCATCCCAAAAGTAATGCCTTAAATCATAGAAGAACTTTTTCTTTTGTTGGTATGTGAAACTAGGAGGTATAAATTTAGCAACAATGTAATTGGCGTAATCAGCATACCAGGGAGCATTAGGTGAAGTATTCACGGTAGCTAATTGTTCATCAGGAAAGCTATCATCAATAGGTAGTGGGTCATCAAGAACATTTTCTAACCTAGACAGGTTATCTGCCATAGGGTTATCAGCACCCTTTCTATCAATGATATGCAAATCAAATTCTTGTAGCAAAAGGACCCACATAATAAGTCTGGGTTTAGCATCTTTCTTATCCATAAGGTATTTAATAGCAGCATAATCGGTGTGAATAGTTACTTTGGAATCAACAATATAAGGTCTAAACTTATCACAAGCAAACACGACTGCTAAAAATTCTTTTTCAGTAGTAGCATAGTTTCTTTGAGCACTGTTTAGAGTTTTACTAGCATAATGGATAACATTTAATTTCTTATCGACTCTTTGTCCTAGAACAGAACCAATAGCATAATCACTAGCATTCGACTCTTTTCTTACCACTTCTTTCATCTTAGGGTTCAATCGTCGTTGGTGATCAATAACTGGTTTGGCATCAGGCTCCATATTAATTTTATGCTGGCATAGAGTGGGACTAATGCCCTTCAGATCATCAAGAGTATAACCAATAGCAGCACGGGGCTTCCTCAGAGTTTTCAATAATCTCTTTTCTTCATGCTCTGAAAGGTTAGCACTAAGAAAAACAGGATATATCTCCTTTTCATCAAGATAAGCATATTTCAACGTATCGGGTAATTGCTTGAGCTCAAACATGGGATCACCCTTGGGTGGAGGAGGATCCCCAAGTACTTCAACAGGTAAGTTATGTTTCAAAATAGGCTGCTGCTCAAAGAAAATTTCATCTATTTCATTCCTCTCATTCATATGCATATCATTTTCATGGTCTAGTAAATATTGTTCTAAGGGATCAGTAGGAGACACAGCAATAGAGGCAAGACCAATAATTTCATCTTTACTAGGCAATTCCTTTCATGGGGTTGTCTACAAAATTTAGAGAAATTAAACTCATGAGACACATCCCCAAAGCTCACAGTAACTATTTCCTTCTCGCAATCAATCTTAGCATTAACAGTATTCAAGAAGGGTCTGCCAAATATAATGGGACAAAAATTATCTTGGGGGGAACCAAGAACAAGAAAATCATTAGGATACTTTACTTTCCCACACAAGACTTCAAGCATCTCTAACAATCCTCATTGGTGCAATAGTGTCTCTATTAGCAAGCTTAATAGTAACATCAATATCCTCTAGTTCAACTGATGCAATTTCGTGCATGATTTCTTTGTATAAGGAATAGGGAATTGCACTTACGCTAGCACCCATATCACATAAGCCATGATAACAATGATCTCCTATTTTAACAGAAATAACAGGCATGCCAACAACTGGTCTATGTTTATGCTTAGTATCAGGTCTAGCAATTCTAGCAGCTTCATCATAGAAATGAATAACATGCCCATCACTATTATCAACCAAGAGATCTTTAACCATAGCAATACTAGGTTCAACTTTAATTTTTTCAGGGGGTGTAGGTGTTCTAATACAACTCTTACGAACCACAGTTGAAGCTTTATCATGTTCCTTTATCCTAACAGGGAAAGGTGGTTTCTCAATGTAAGCAACAGGGATAACAGGATCAACATTGTAAGTAATAATTTTATCTTCAACTTTAATAGGTTCCACTACTTTCACTTCAATGGGAGGATGATATTTAAACCACTTCTCCTTAGGGAGATCAACATGAGTAGCAAAAGATTCACAGAAAGAAGCTACTATCTTAGAGTCAAGTCCATATTTAATGCTAAATTCACGAAAAGCATCGGTGTCCATGAAGGATTTAACACAATCAAACTTAAGATTTATACCTGACTCCTTACCTTCATCGAGTTCCCAATCTTCAGAGTTACGTTTAATTCTTTCCAATAAATTCCATTTGAATTCAATATCTTTCTTCATAAAAGAACCAGCACAAGAAGTATCGAGCATGGATTCATCATTACGAGAAAGCCGAGCATAAAAATTCTGAATAATAATTTCTCTCAAGAGCTCATGATTGGGGCATGAATATAACATTGACTTAAGCATCCCCCAAGCTTGAGCGATTCTTTCTCCTTCACAAGGCCAAAAATTATAAATATAATTCCGATCACGATGAAATAGATGCAAAGGATAGAACTTCTGATGAAATTCCATTTTCAACCTATTGTAGCTCCCTGATCCAATATCATCACATAGCCTATATCATGTCAATGCCTTCTCCTTCAAAGATAAAGGAAAGACCTTCTTCTTGATGTTATCCTCGGGAAGGCCTACAAGCTTAAATAATCCACAAACTTCATCCACATAGATTAGATGCAAATCAGGATGTAGTGTTCCATCTCCTGCATAAGGATTAGCTAGAAGTTTCTCTATCATACCCGAAGGAATTTCATAATAAATATTTTCAGTAGGTTCAGTAGGTTGAGGGACAACTCTTTGTGTTTCCGCTCGAGGTGAAGATACCCCGAACAAGCCCCTCAAAGTATTACTTTCCATAGTAACAAGTGATAGTAAATTTCAGCACACTATATAAATTTTTTCCTTACCAAGTTCCACTCACCAAAGGCGCTTCACTCCCCGGAAACGGCACCAGAAAAGAGTCTTGATGACCCACAAGTATAGGGGATCTATCATAGTCCTTTCGATAAGTAAGAGTGTCGAACCCAACGAGGAGCAGAAGGAAATGACAAGCAGTTCTCAGTAAGGTATCCTCTGCAAGCACTGAAATTATCGGTAACAGATAGTTTTGTGATAAGATAATTCACAACGGGTAGCAAGTAACAATTGTAACAAAGGTGCAGCAAGGTGGCCCAATCCTTTTTATAGCAAAGGACAAACCTGGACAAACTCTTATATAAAGCAAAGTGCTCCCGAGGACACCTGGGAATTTATATCAAGCTAGTTTTCATCATGCTCATTTGATTCGCGTTCGCTACTTTGATAATTTGAGATGTTGGTGGACCGGTGCTTGGGTGCTGTCCTTACTTGGACAAGCCTCCCACTTATGATTACCCCCCCCCCCCCCCCCCCCCGCGCGTGCAAGCATCCGCAACTACGAAAGAAGAATTAAGATAAATCTAACCATATCATGAAACGTGTGGATCCAAATCAGCCCCTTACGAAGCAACGCATAAACTAGGGTTTAAGCTTTCTATCACTCTAGCAACCCATCATCTACTTATTACTTCCTAGTGCCTTCCTCTAGGCCCAAACAATGGTGAAGTTTTATGTAGTCGACGTTCACATAACACCACTAGAGAAGAGAGAACATACATCTCATCAAAATATCGAACGAATATCAAATTCACATGATTACTTATAACAAGACTTATCCCATGTCCTCAGGAACAAACATAACTACTCACAAAACATGTTCATGTTCATAATCAGAGGAGTATTAATGATGACCAAGGATCTGAACATATAATCTTCCAACAAGTAAACCAACTAGCATCAACTACAAGGAGTAATCAACACTACTAGCAACCCATAGGTACCAATCTGAGGTTTTGAGACAAAGATCAGATACAAGAGAAGAACTAGGGTTTGGAGAGGAGATGGTGATGGTGAAGATGTTGATGGATATTGACCCCCTCTCGATGAGAGGATCGTTGGTGGTGACGATGGCTTCGGTTTCCCCCTCCCGGAGGGAAGTTTCACCGGTAGGATCGCCCTGCCGGAGCTCTAGATTGGTTCTGCCCAAGTTCCGCCTTGAGATGGCGGCGCTTTGTCTCGAAAGGTCCCTTATTATTTTTTCCTCGATGAAACCCTCCATATAGCAGAAGATGGGCACCGGAGGGCTGCCAGGTGGGCCACAAGCTCGCTAGCCGCGCCAGTAGGCTTGTGGCTCCCTAGTGGGCCTCCTGATGTATTTCTTTCGCCCAGTATTTTTTATATATTCCAAAATAATTCTCTGTAGATTTTCAGGACTTTTGGAGTTGCAGCAGAATAGGTATCTCAGATTTGCTCCTTTCCCAGTCCAGAATTCCAGCTGCCAGCATTCTCCCTCTTCATGTAGACCTTGCAAAATAAGAGAGAAAGGCATAAGTATGGTACCAAAATGTGTAATAACAGCCCATAATGCAATAAATATCAATATAAAATCAGGATGCAAAATGGACGTATCACAGTCCATTCACTCGGTGACTTAGCTACGAACAAGTCTTCGTCTAAGTTCAAAACTTCTCCGAGTGTTGAGCAATCCTCACACTCGGGGGCTTAGCTGCGAACATGCCTTCGCCTAAGTTAAAAACCCTGTTGAGTGGATAGCAGTCCATTCACTCGGTGACTTAGCTATGAACCAGTGTTCGTCTAGGTTCAAAACTTCTCCGAGTGTTGAGCAATCCTCACACTCGAGGGCTTAGCTGCGAACATGCTTTCGCCTAAGTTAAAAACCCTGCCGAGTGGATAGAAGTCCATTCACTCGGTGACTTAGGTATGAACCAGTCTTCATCTAAGTTCAAATATTCTCCGAGTGTTGTGCAATCCTCACACTTAGGGGCTTAGCTGCGAACCAGCTTTCGCCTAAGTTGGAACCCATTCCGAGTGGATTACGATCTATTCACTCGGAAACTTAGCTACGAACCAGTCTTCATCTAAGTTCAAAACTTCTCCGAGTGTTGAGCAGTCCTCACACTCAGGGGGCTTAGCTGCGAACCAGCTTTCGCCTAAGTTAAAAATAAATTTCCAGTGTCTTACGATCTATTCACTCGGAAACTTAGTTACGAACCAGTATTCGTCTAAGTTCAAAACTTCTCTGAGTGTTAAGAAATCCTCACACTCGGGAGCTTAGCTGCGAACCAGCTTTTGCCTAAGTTAAAAACAAATTCAGTCGAGCAAGCAATTGAAAACAAGATACGGATAAATTCAAAGGTTTCGCGCACAAGCAAAGGTGCTCAGGCTTAAGGCTCGAATGAAGTTTTACGACCAATACATTTTCACTCGGCATTCCGAGGCAAATAAAGTTTTTTCAAGCACCTGACGGACTTGTTGGCTCTACGAATGTGTCCAAGTCAATCCCGTCTACGATCCTAGTGGCTGCGTCAATGAAGGTCTCCATGAAATCTTCAAACTGAAGCTTCTTCGTGTTCATCACTCGGAGGTCCTTCAACTTGTCCTCCCTTGCTTCCTTGCAATGGACTCTGACAAGGGAGAGCGCCACATCGGCTCCGCAGCGGGTAGCTGACTTCTTCCAAGCTTGCACTCGACTGGGGATATCATTGAGACGAGCCATCATGGATGCAAGGTCAGTCTGAAGGGTGTCTTCAGGCCACAGTTCCTTGTCGATATTCTCCAGCGCAGCCTTCAGTCGGACGATATATGCTTGAACGCCCTGGAGTCGAACATTGAGTTGGAACATGTTCATGGCCACAGCATCTCCAACAGGCGACTTAGTGGGATCCAGGTTGGGCTCGATTTCTTCAGTCTCTTTTTCGAAGTCTTGGTAGAATTCTATATGGAAGAAGGAATGGGAAGATGATTACATTCCTAGCCTGTGGAAATTGAGGAAATTCATTCGACGAGGGTATTTACCGTCGAGCATGATGAACATCTTCCTCGCGAATTCTCCCAAATGCTTCTCTAGGCCATTGCTCCTCTTAGTCAACTACTCGGACTTCTTGATGAGTTCACTCTGTTCCAGTTTCAGCTTGGAGTTTTCCTCCTCCATCTTCTTGGCGGCGGCCAGCTTCTTCTCGACGGCATCAGTTTTCTCTCTCGCCACCTTTTGGGCGTCAGCAAGCGCCTTGTCCTTGTCCTCCAGTGCCTTCTTCATGGTATCTAAAGAAATAGCATTGTTGAGTCATGCTTGGAGTCGACGATTTTCATCACGCACGTCTGTTCGAGTGAGAGCACTCGGTTCAAAGGATGGAAAGTGAGAATAAGAAGGCATTGGGTCGACAAAGATTACCTCCCAGAGCCATCAGCTCGGTCCGTGCATGTTCCAGGCTGTTCTTGGAGACCTCCAGATCCAATCGCAGTTGGTTCCTTTCCTCCTCCAAGTCCTTGTACTAGGTGCCAAGTTCACAAGCTATCTGAAATCAACAAAAATATACAGTTCAGTCGATGGAAAAATTCCTTCACTCCTGAATGGAAAGGGTCGACTGAAGGGCGGCCCGCCGCCCCACCCCACACTCCTGAAATAGCATCATATCATGGTTGATGAAATTATGTCCATGAAACCTGCATCATATGATGGTTGATGGCAATGATATCCATGAAACCTACAAGGTAGCTTCGGAGTGGTACGGCTAAAGCGAAAAGTTCACTCGACATTTCGAGTGGCAAGCGTACTCTGCATACGACAAAGAACCCTGAGTTCAAGTTCTTAAGACTATTGCTCATCGTCAACGATTAACAGTAGTCTCACGGACTACACCCAGTGGGTGCACTCAGCGTGCCCACACTAGTTCCTAAATCACTCGACAAGGTCTGCCCTGTCTGAGCATAAAATGGTCTCTATCAGACCCCTGCCAGTGCAAGCACTCGAAAGCAGTCTCGGGGACTACACCCAGTGGGTGCACTCAGCGTGCCCCCACTAGATCTACTAACACTTAATCTGTCGAGTGGCAGAAAAATAAAAAACCACGTGTGCAAGCATATGAACATCGTATCTTTTCATACCCCTGCCAGTGCAAGCACTCGACGGTGATCTCGGGGACTACACCCAGTGGGTGCACTCAGCGTGCCCCCACTGGATCTGTTCAAGTGGCTATCAAAGCAATTCTAAGACCCATGCCGATGTCTTCACCATTCGACAGCAGTCTCGGGGACTACACCCAGTGGGTGCACTCAGCATGCCCCCACTAGACCGAAACCTACTCGACTAAGACCTGATCTATTCGAGTGGAGAACTTACAAGTATTCTACAAAAGGAAAACACCCATTGGGTGTGCAATCAAGAAAGACAGGAATTCAATCGGAAATGCACTTACAATCGCACTTACTCGGACGTTGGTCCAAAGCGCTGCGCTGGCATCATAAGCCAGCTTGCTGGCCTCGTACGCCTCTTTGGTGTGCAGCATTATTTGCTCCGCCTAGATCATGGCTTCCTTCACAGCTCCGGTTTGATCTTCCGGGACGTGGTGCAGAGGAAAGACAGTCACTGGCTGAATTGATGATGCGGCTGGAGTAGTTGAGGTAGTCTGGGGTGGTCCGATTGGAGTCAACGATGGTGGAGCACTCGACAACGGAACTATAATCTCGGTTCTGGCTCGGGACGAGTCACCTATCCCTTGGGATGATGCCGCAGTCGACCGCTGAGGTGTGTGTGCTGATGGTATTCTTCGCACGCGTACACGCGGGGTGCCTAAGGTAACACCTTCACCCCCCCCCCCCCCGTACCCCGAGGAAGTTCTTCATCGTCCTCCAGTTGAATGATCTCTACAAGCAACAATCGATAACATTAGCTTATACAATCGGCGAATCATTTTTCAAGAATCAGAGTTGAACGAAGATTTTTTTACCTCGTTGGGAAGTCGCTGCGTCGGCAGTATCCACGTCCATTTGATCCTCTCCGTCCCGTGGAGGCGACGTCACTGAGGTAGCGGCAGTGGTAGGCCAAGTTCCACTCGGTCAGCAAGAATTTGAAGTCACATTCAACAGCGAAAGAAGAAAGCAAACACTTATGTTGAGACAACGGGCACCGCGATCTTCATGCGGGGCAAAGCTTTGCGAGGTTTAGGCACCTTGGGCTTGGGCTGCTTTGCGGCCCTTTCACTCGACTCAACGGTCGAGGTTCGGTCCCGCTTCAGGTTCTTCTCACTCGATGCCAAGGCCTTGCTTGGGACAGTCGCACGGTCTTGACGCAGCTTGGAGCGATGCTCCGTGCGTGGGGGAGACTCAACTTCCTCCTCGTCCTCGTCAGAGTATTCATAGTCATCCTCGCTGTCATCGGTGTTGTTGGTGTCCATGCTGCCACCCTTCCTCTCCCCTCCATCTTTAGGCTGGTTCCCGTTGGGCACGGGCGAGTGCATGTGCGTCCACTCCTGCAAGATTCAAACAATGAAGTCAGTCGACATATGAACCAATCACTCTACAAAACAATATGACAATCGACAAGATAAAGTTTACCAGATTCTTCGGCGGATTCTCAACAGAGTAAGGTTGGATCCTCTTGGCTCCCAGGGGGTTATCACAAGCTCTGGTAATGCTTCGAAGCCATTGCTCGACAGTTTTCTGTGAAACCTCTTCCGGGTGCGTCCGGGTCGTGTCCTCACGACCTGCGTAGTGCCACATAGTGTGGTCCCTTGCCTGGAGCGGTTGGATCCGTCGACTGAGGAACGTCTCTAGGAGATCCATACCAGTCACTCCACCACGGATAAGGTTCACTACGGCGTCCACCAGGATCCCCACTTGGACTTTCTCTCCATCCGACACTTTCAAGGATTTGGGAACGGCAGGACGATCTAACGTGAAAGGGGAAAGACTAGTCGACATATTGAGAGAAGCTATATCCTTGGAGTAAAACCATGTCGACTGCCAACCCCTAACAGATTCTGGGAAGGGTATGGAAGGAAAAGAACTCCTAGCTCTCTTCTGGATTCCCAAGCCGCCACACAGTTGAACGACATGGGTTTTACCGACTCAGATCTGATGGTGAAAATGTGTTTTGAACAGACTCCAGTGGGGAGAACAACCCAGGAAACACTCACATGGAGTGATGAAAGCAGTAAGATAGGAAATAGAATTCAGAGGAAAATGGTGGACCTGGGCTCCAAAAAAGTTCAGAAACCCTCGAAAGAATGGATGGGGGCATGGAGAAACCTCTCTCGACGTGGGTGAGGAGGAGGACCCGCTCCCCCTCGCGCGGCTCTGGCTCGAGCTCCCCCTCTGACAACCTCCATGAACCTTCCGCCACGAGCCCGTCGACAAAGAGATTCTCGACGTCCGCGGTGGTGACCATTGACAGGAGAAAATCCCCTGGATCCACCCTGGCGGCACGGTGAACCGCGCGGTTGATGGCTTCTTGGACTTGCCCTTTGCAGCCCCCTTCTTGGCGCGGTGCAACTTCTCCGTCTTCCCCTTCGTCATCGCGGTGGCGGTGTTCGTCGAGGCTGAGCGGAGTTGTGCGCCGAAAGCAGGGGATGCAGAGGAAGAGAAAAGATTTGGGGAAGAATACTGTTCAAACCGCGACGCAGCTGGATTTATACTCCGTCGAGTGTCCCTCTGACTCGTGAGCCCGCTGGATCCCCGCATATCTTGACCACTGACGTTGCATAGTACATGGAAAAATGGGCGGCGCGAGAATCGAGGCGTCATGCCCCCACTTGCCCTAGTCGTTGCATCATCCTCGCGGACGCGCGCGCTTTCCAAATTTTCGAATCCCACAAAATCCGGGCGTAACAGAGCAACCCATCACGTCTAAAGATCCCTTCAGGTCACTCGGAACAGAATTGACATTGAGAATTCACTCGAACACTTTCAAGACAGAATTGATCCAGGCGAATGACAAAGATTTCAATCGACGCAAAGTTCATTGAAGCCTCAAAGTTCATTCGGAAGGTTGGTGCCTTTTTCAGAACTGGCATCGATCCCCTTTTACCACTCAAACCCTGATCCATTCGGGGGCTAATGACGACAATATGTACCTAGGGTAGGGTCCTAGGCCTGACCTACATACCCTAACTAAGGACACTATATTGGAGGACTTAAAGATTACAAGAGAGATTCCGATTGGATTCTTCATGATGTTCAAGTCACTCGACAATTAGTCCACTCGGCATCTTCTCCCTCCACTCAAGAGTCACATGTCAATCCGAAGACCCCGCTTTCAGTCGACGCCAGAAGACCAGAAGCCACTTCTGGGAGGCCAACGGGCAGGCGTTAGGCCAGTCGTCATTAGTAGCAATTATGATGTACGTTACCAATAATGCTCGTCTTTATACCCACGATCGGACCCTTGGATGCCTCGCACTTATGAGGGGCAGCGTACTCTGTATAAGCCGCCCCTCCCCTCTAGCACAAGGGTTCGCAACCTCTATAAATCATACTCTCCACACGACAAAAGCTCCTGAGCACTGAGACGTAGGGCTGTTACCTCCACGAGAGGGGCCTGAACTCATACATCTGTGTGTACATCCTCGCCGTAGCAAGGACTCTGCCCTCTTCTTTCGTACCCCTATCTTCTATTGTCAGACTCGTTCCCACGACAGTGCCCTGATACGGATCTGGAGTTTTGTGCCTGTCGCGCTTGCCCTGAATACCTCGTGGTGATGCGGGGGAGCTGCCGAGCGAAAGCTCTGCGCTTTGTAGCCGACGACGGCGGCGCTTGTGGGCTGTCGTTATCTTCTTGAAGACATTGTTGTGGTGCTTCTCTTCGTGTCTGGGTTCTGAGTGAAAAAACAATGTTTGTTGTGGAATCGACAATGGCGATGCATAGTGCCGCTCTCCCTCCCGGGGGTGTTGTCGTGGAGCTTAGGTGCTATACGGTGTAGCGTGGTGTTGTACTCAGTTCCTCATGTAATCTATTTCGGTAGCGTAGTCGCGTGTGTGCTGCGTGTTTTGGATATCTTGGGATTGGCATTGTTTGAGAGCCATCCCATCTCCTTCTATCTTTTGGTCGTGTACTCTGTTTGGTTGTTACTTTATATATAAATCGGTGTGAAAGCTTGTTTCAAGGAGTACAAGCTTGATTAAGCCTTCTCATAATGACACATACTTTTGTGTTTTATTAGTTATAAACTCAAGTAAGCTAGCTTATTCGCAAACAAAAAAAAACTCAAGTAGTTATAATGATATATACTTTGTCTTTCTTAACATACAACACACATAATTCCATAAGTTCCGTCAAGGAACTGGAAAGGATTACTCAGGTTAAGCCACTTTTATATGATATCGTTTAATTGACCGGAATGACATTGGACTTTGTCTTCTTAAATACGTAATTATTAGTACAAGCAACTCAGTCAAGTTTTTCTACAATGACTAGGAAATTGTTTTTCTAATCAGTAATCATTTTTTTACAATAGTTGGGCAGATAGTTTGTTTTGAGGTATGGACAGACTCGAGGGGAGAGCAGGTACCGTTCTCCGGCTTCATAAGGCCATCGAGCCCCACGTTGAGGAGGCAAAGAATACATCGCGGTCAGAGGCAAATGAGAGGTTCGTGTGCACAGCGAGCGCCAAGCAGCAATGCAGCACCAGGAAAGGCCCCAATGGGGCAGAGGTGGTGCTCCATATCATCTTGGCAGTGGGCTCGTCGGTCTAATAGAAACGGGAAAACCTAACAAATGGTACAAAAAGTGTCACAAATAATTCATGTTAGGGGTAAAATATGCCATTTATTTCTGTCATAAATACAAAATTTGGGTCTTGTAGTTTGAAGAACACAAACACTTGATGTTCACTGACGTGTGTCTAGTACGGTAACGATGACATTGTTAAACTGCCTTTTGTATATAGTTCATATATGATTCATGCTAGTTGCTCGTAAAAGAACTTCATGAGAGGATGCATTTGTATGCCATTTCGCTGTTGTATTAATTTGTGCAGTGCATGTGATAATTTGTGTTCCAGCTAAGATTTGAGCACTTCACATGTCACCACCACATGCATGATGCATGTACCCACGACCTCGGTGATTAGAGCTGGCGAAGGGTGATGAACATGAAACACCACTAATGTTGTCTACTGTTATCGATCCAGATTTCCATACACTTATAGTAACCGCCATGTGATGCGGCAGGAGCTGACATCAAAGTTAAAACAATCCTTCACACACTGGCCTAGATTGTCCTTTCGAAGTGAAAAATTGAGGGAAAGTCCTTTCCAAATTTTATTATTAGTACAAACAGGATTAAGCCCTTCTCACGGTGATGCAGACTTCGTTTTTCTTAATTATAATCTCAACCAAGCTATGTTACAATGACCTAGATTATGTTTGTCTTAACTAATATAGAAGCCACATTATTACTAAGCTCAAGCCATTTTTGTGTGAGACCGTTATGTAAAAGTATTGGGTGCTTCCAGCCTTGGGGTGCTCACGGTGCTCCAATGTAAAAAAACATTTTTAAATGTTTCAAAAACTTTCGGGAAAAAATGTGAATGTTCACAAGGAATGTCATTATAGCCCCTAAACATTCCAGGTCCAAACTCAAAATGCACATTGAGAAGCAAAAACCACAAATCCAGATGTGAATAGTATCAATGTTGCTTTTGCCTTTTTTACACTGTTCATGCTAGATTTCACATTCTTGTTTTTCACTGTGCCTTTTGAGTTTGGGCCTGAATTTTGTAGGGGTTGTAGTCATATTCTTTGTGAGCATTCATTTTTTTTCCAGATTTTTTTGAATAATGGGGGAAAAGAAGGAACAATCCTGCAGACGAGACCTTTGTTACCCAGAGTATTTGCCCGCAAAAGAAAAAATAAAAATCTGAATATTTTACAACATCCTATTTCAACCAGGAAGGCAGCCATATATGCATCTTCTAGGAAACATGGGGAAAAAGAAGGAACAAGTCGCTCTGTACAACATTTGAATCATATATATATATATATATATATATATATATATATATATATATATAATATATATATATATATATATATATGTTCATGCTTACCAAACTACTAGTTGGTTGTCTCCTGCAGCTATACATCTCTGCGCTCTTCATGATTTTTACAACGGAGGAACAAGTCATTTACAGTGTAATGGTATGTGGATCATGTTCAACAAGTGTGGGCCCCGTCACGCCTAAAAATTTCTTTGCTTGTTAGTTAGTCTTCTAATTTACAGACTCATGGTCATGGGTTCGCTCGCATCTGCCGTCTCCACTTCCTATATGATTCTTCTCCTTTGCTCCGAGCAACTTAACTGAGAAATAATCTGAAACAGATGGATGGCAATAAATCGCAAGATGACCGAACCTGGATGAATCGTTAATTAAGATGAAAAAAGAAGTATCATCTACCTTCGAACATTGTCTCGGGAGAGAAGAACCATGCTAGTCCAAGGACACATCACTCACGTGTGTCTAGTATGGTAACGATGAGATTATTAAACTGCCTTTTGTATATAGTTCATATATGATTCATGCTAGTTGCTCATAAAAGAACTTCATGAGAGGATGTATCTGTATGCCATTTCGCTGTTGTATTAGTTTGTGCCATGCATGTGATAATTTGTGTTCTAGCTAATATTTGAGCACTTCACATGTCACCACCACATGCATGATGCATGTACCCACAACCTCAGTGATTAGAGCTGGCGAAGGGTGATGAACATGCCGTTCTACTTGCTCATATACTAACACCATTAATGTCGTCTACTGTCATCGATCCAGATTTCCGTACACTTATAACCGCCATGTGATGCGGCAGGAGCTGACATCAAAGGTAAAACAATCCTGCACACATTGGCCTAGATTTTGTCCTTTCCAAGAGAAAAATTGAGGGAAAGTCCTTTGTAGATTATATTATAAGTACAAACAGGATTAAGCCCTTCTCACGATGATGCAGACTTCGCTTTTCTTAACTAGGAAATGAACATGTACGTTGCAATGGGTGAAAAAACACTCACTAATCTAAATAACTATGAGTCCGTAGGTCTATATCCTTTATTTCAACACATGGCATCCATATGTGCTTTTATTCCTTCTTCCCACTCACGTCGACGTCGGCCTCAATGTTCTCCATCACAACACTTTTGAATGTTGTCAATTTTAAGACGTCTTCTTCTTAGCATAGGATGATAAATCTATTTTTTGTGAGGTTTTGACGAGGCGTGCATGCGTGGTTATAGATATTGTTTTTGTTCCACATCCTGGTTTTGCCAAAGTGTTCATTCTTAATTCGGATCGGCACCAGTATGAAGGACAGACTGATCATGTGCTATTGATTTAGGTTTCATTGTAAATAGTATTTTTAAATGATTAACATGTAAAATAATATCATATTCAGATTCTACATATTTTTCTAATCAAATTTCATATATAACATGTTAAATTTGGAGCTAGGGTTAAAAATACATGGGTTTTTTAAATATCGATTGATATGTACTGCAAGTTGATTACCAGAAACTTCAGATGGTTTTCTGCAAAATAGCATGACGGACTAAAAATACCTATTTATTTTATTAGTAGGTATAGATATAGATGGTAATCTCAACTAAGTTATGTTAGAATGACCTAGATTATGTTTGTCTTAACTAATATAGAAGCCACATTATTACTAAGCTCAAGCCATTTTTGTGTGACACCGTTTATGTAAAAGTAGTGCTCCCAGCCTTGGGGTACTCCTGGTGCTCCAATGTGGACCTGAACTTTGTAGGGTTTGTAGTCACATTCATTGTGAGCATTCACATATTTTTTTCCAGATTTTCTTCAAACATGGGGGAAAAGTAGGAACAATCCTGCAGACGAGACCTTTGTTACCCAGAATATTTGCCCACGAAAGAAAAAAGGAAAAGCTGAATATTTACAACATCCTATTTCAACCAGGAAGGCAGCCATATATGCATCTTCTAGGAAACATGGGGGAAAAGAAGGAACAAGTCACTCTGTACAACATTTGGATCAGATATATATATATATGTTCATGCTTACCAAACTACTAGTTGGTCGTCGTGTCTCCTGCAGCTATACATCTCTGCGCTCTTCATGATTTTTACAATGGAGGAACAAGTCATTTACAGTGTAATGGTATGTGGATCATGTTCAACAAGTGTGGGCCCCTTCACGCCTCAAAATTTCTTTGCTTGTTAGTTAGTCTTCTAATTTACAGACTCATGGTCATGGGTTCGCACGCATCTGCCGTCTCCCCTTCCTATATGATTCTTCTCCTTTGCTCCGAGCGACTTAACTGAGAAATAATCTGAAACAGATGGATGGCAATAAATCGCTAGATGACCGAACCTGGACGAATCGTTAATTAAGATGAAAAAAGAAGTATCATCTACCTTCGAACATTGTCTCGGGAGAGAAGAACCATGCTAGTCCAAGGACACATCACTCACGAGAATCCTATGCAGACCAAGCACATCAGCTTGGTTAAAGCTTCGACAGCCGTAGTGGCAAATAGTCTGGCTGCTGCACAGAACAAGAAAGGTCCAGTGCTTCACTATTGAGCAGTACAACAAGAACCCTAGTATGCACTCTTGATTTACAGAAATTGAATGTAAATAAAATTAAACACATCTAATATATGTTAGGCAACAGATTTGAAGCTTAATACAAATGCTATCTTTTACATCTCTGTTAGTTTCGAAGTGTCATGTCAGCTACTTATGCTGATCCTACAAGATTAACACAAACAAAATGTTACTGTGATGCAAACTCATAATTTGGCATCATTGTGATGTGCCTGTGGGATCAAGTATTTTTGTTGAGTAGATATTTGATGTGGTGCCTTAAAAGGCACCAGTGTCAAACTGAGCCTAAATCATTTTCTCGAAGGAAAAAATTCATCCTGAATCTGCTCAGTGAGGGAATCTTATTAAGTTCTCAATGTTTAGAAGAAATGTCAATGATTATCTCATAGATGATAGAACCATACAAACACTGTCAACAAAATTATCAGCGCATAGATATCACTGAGCTACATACCATACAATCAGTAGTCTACCGCACTTGATTCTTGTCAGAACCTGCAGAAGATTTTGAAAGGTAAATAGACAAATAAGAATCCAAGATAAGATCAATATTGTGATGATCGTGTTTATTCAGTCAACCGGGAGAATCAGGGACTTGCTGCATATGCTTGACTTTGGTGGAAGCCAATTCCCTGATTTCTTTGATTTTGGCTCCTTCATGTGCCATATTCTCTGTGTTCTTTCACTTCTAACTGAATGTCTGCTGGATTCTCCCACCAAACTTACTCTCTTTTGTATCTTTTCATGATATATGGCTGGCAGAGAAAGTGTGTTCTTTCACTTCTAACTGAATGTCTGCTGGATTCTCCCACCAAACTTACTCTCTTTTGTATCTTTTCATGATATATGGCTGGCAGAGAAAGTTTCAACGGGGGTACAGTTTCAACATGAAAAGACTTCTGACCTTTCTGGAGATTACTCGGTATTTCAAACTGCAAAAGGAAAAATCATGGCAAAAACTTTAGCAAGTAGTACTATATAAGTACAGAGTATAGGGCCAGATCCATTTTATCACCATTGAGAAACTAGAAATTAACTTAGATTTGTTGTTAACTAAATTTAAAGTATTAGAGTGGACACTAAGTTCTATATCACTGACCAAAGACCAATATTAATGCATGCACATGTGTAGGGAAATAACAATTTGGCATCATTGCGATGTGCCTGTGGGATCAAGTATATTTGTTGAGTAGATATTTGATCTGGTGCCTCAAAAGGTACCAGTGTCAAACTGAGCCTAAATCATTTTCTCGAAGGGAAAAATTAAGCCTGATCTGCTCAATGAGGGAATCTTATTAAGTTCTCAACGTTTAGAAAAAATGACAATGATCATCTCACAGATGATAGAACCATACAAACACTATCAACCAAATTACCAGCACATAAATATCAACGAGTAAGTTTTGTTTTATAGTGACAAGGAATTTGTCTTTTCTTAATTTGTAAGCTCAATTAAGCCTTCTTATCAGTGACTGAGATGACATGGTCTCTTAATTTACAAGCTGCGGTCCAAAAGTTCCATCAACCAACTGGGAAAGTATAAGCTCGATGGAGCCAGGCTTTGTGTCCCAACTATATAATCTGAGGTCGTTCAGAATCAAAATAGAATAAGGTTGGCAGATCAAGATTTTGGCCCAGCCTAGAATGATCCTGCAGTGCTGAAAAGGCTCCTCTGACAATATGAGACCTTTGATACCCAGAATAATTAACCGGAAAAGAAAAAAAATCTGAATAAATCTGAATATTACCTTTGTAACTTAATATAAGGCATTTTTGACTATGTCATAGTGTCACAAAACGTCTTATATTTTGATATAACGGGAGTATTTTACATCCTATTTCGACCAGGAAGGCAGCCATATATGCATCTTGTAGGAAACATCGGGGGAAAAGAAAGAACAAGTCACTCTGTACATCATTTGGATCAGATATATGTTCATGCTTACTAAACTATCAGTTGGTCGTCGTGTCTCCGGTAGGCGGAAGCTATACATCTCTGCGCTCTTCATGGTTTTTACAATGAAGGAACAAGTCATTTAGAGTGAAATGGTGTGTTGACCATGTTCAACAAATTTGGGCCCCATCCTGCCTAAAAATTAGTTTCCTTGTAAGTCAGTCTTCTAATTTATAGACTCATGGTCATGGATTCGCTCGTATCTATTGTCTCCCCTTCCTATATGATTCTTCTCCAAGAAACTTAACTGAGAAATAATCTGAAACAGATGGACGACAATAAATTGCATGATGAACAAACCTGGGCGAATCGTTGAGATGAAAAAAGAAGTATCCTCTACCTTCGAACATTGTCTCGGGAGAGAAGAACCACTTCACTCAGGAGAATCCTATGCAGCTCGAGCACATCTGATTGGTTGACGCTTCGACGGCCATAGTGGCAAATAGTCTGGCTGCTATACAGAACAAGAAAGGTGCAGTGCGTCACTATTGGGGAGTACGGCAAGAACCTCAGTATCCACTTGTGATTTACATAAACTGAATGTAAATGAAAGTAAACACATCTTGATGTTTGGTAACAGAGCTTAAAACAAAGCTTTCTTTTTCATTCTCCGTTAGTTTCGAAGTGTCATGTCAGCTACTTCTGCTTTTTGTACAAGTTTATAATGCATCGTTGTGATGTGCTTGTGGGACCAGGTATTTTTTGTTGTTGACCAGATGACTGATATGCTGCCTCCAAAAGGAACCAGTGTCAAATCGAGTCTAAATCATTTTATCCATGTGATTTTTCATCCTTCCATAATCAATTATTTATTGGTGGTTCTTCTATCCTAGGTGAATTGCACCCTCTCATGAATAGTAAACTCCAAAAAAACATAAAATTTTGTAACACCACATATACTGAAACTTTTTAGATGCTTGCAAAATTCCAACCAGAAATAACATTCGAGGAGCTCTAGCCACAAAAAAACAGTGCTAAAAGTTTTGAGCACTTTTGACAACACATAATGTTTTTTCTTGTGTAGAGCTCCTCGGATGTTTTCTCTAGACGTAATTTTGGCAGCACCTAACACATTTGAGCATATTTTATGTCAAAAAAATTGGATATTATTTATTTGTTACAAATTTACTATTTATCTTGGTGTAGTACACCCAAGCGTAGGCACAACTTTGTCTAGTAAGCATGTAGCACAAGTGAACAACTGATATTCATAAGAAGGTGCTTTGAAGTACATGACATGTTTTAAGGCGTGCAGATGATGAGGTATCCCGTGGGAAGCTAGCCAGGTTCTCTGGTTATATCCAATATGGAATAGCAACTTTAGGATCATACGGTGTTGTGTCTTTGATATTTCTTGGTAGCCATGCCTTGTCGAGTCCCTATGGAGCCCAAACCCTTTTGGTCAACTGAATCACTTCTATAACATCAAACTTTTATTTATTCTAATACATCAACATCTAAATTTCTTCAAGACATGTAGACATGCTACTGCTACAACAAGGATATTTTTTATATGTGAATATTTCCACTTCATAATAGAATAGGTGAGAAATGAATTGCATGGCTTCGTGGCCGCAAGGGTGATATGTTGGATAGCAGTTACTGTAGGCAATGTAGACAACAAATGGGTGCTTATTATTCTTGTGGTCAATTGCTTCTAGGATATAATGAACGAGAGGATAGAGTACATGAATGAAAATGAAATATGCATTGTGTTCATTCAATTTATTCTGCTTGAAATATGCATGTATGCTCATAACACACATAAAAATATTCAGGCATAATCATTTTCTCAAACAAACAAGCTTCATTATTTTGTGGAGCATATCCAAGACATTACATAGATACCAACAAACAGATGAGACAAGGATTGAGGATTGGATAACCACCATGCTCGAAACACACATCATATTTTGAATGAAAAATACTAACATGGTATGCTAATGCATACTAGCCTGACATAAACTGACGGCAACGACGAGCCATCATGCTGCAAGAAACTACGCAAACACATGTGTTTTCCTCAAATTTCTCACGCCAAAGCTAGTTTTGCAGTAGAGAAGCTGCACCTCAAGCCTGCATAAAAATAAGGGAAATGATGGGTAGTGTCATGTCATGCATAGATACATAAATCTTTGCTACTTGATCTATGAACAGGTAAACATGCATTTTTTTAGATTAAACATGGTGATGCAGTGGAAAATAAAACTTGATTTAATGCATTTTAACTTGCATGTGCATAAATTTCTTAATTTAATGCATTAGGATAGTCTCCATATCTGTTTCCGTTCAAAGAAATATAATGTAGCAATTTGGATATAACCTATTTAAGAATTATACTTACAGCTTGCGAAATATCTCTTGTGAAGCGTACACGAATGTTGAGTTCTTTAATACCATCTTCCCCAGTAGAGGCCGGGTGATTTTTGAAATTGATTATACCTTGTGCCATAAGAAATTGACCAGTTCCACCAACAATGGACCACTGGCCACTTTCCAAAGCTGCAGTTAAACCAATGACCTGAAGGGTTGACCCTGCAAAGCTGTTTCATGTGCAAAATAAAAAGTTACTCCATATGGTCAAATACATAAATATAGTAATATGTGTCTATGCACGAGTAAATAAATTATGTAAAAAAATTATCTACAAAAATAAGGCAATTGTTGCTGCCAAAAATAGTCACAAAATATTATTGATATATAAAAAAATAAAGAAATATATTACCTTCCTTGCTCAAACACTATGTTATGAGTAGTGTACCACCTGTTAGCCTTAGTGAAACCAGCCTGGACATGCACACCTTGTGCACGTGCAACAACTATATCTTTGGAATTTGTTGTCTCAGTAAGAGTCCAATCATGGACCAATGTCGTCCCAAACCCAAAAGGAAAACTTGTAGGGGTCACCAAGTATTCTTCATTGTGGTTTGGGAGGTTTGGTCCAACAACGAATTGGTGCAAGAACAAGTGCAGCTTAACCTCGGTTAGACAAGGGAATCCACATGTATGAAGAGGTGCCATCTCATAGGGGCTAGAAATGGCTAGGATTTGTGGTAGCACTATGAGTAGGCCAACAAAGACTCCAAATGGACTGACCATGGCCATAATTGTTTGCAACAAGGGGAAGGAGAACTCAATGAGCTAGTAGGATGGTGTGGAAGTAGTATCTTCCTGTGTTTTGTGAGAGAATAAGAGGACGGAGGGGTCATATATATAGAAGGATTGGAGTGCAAGTGCTCACCTAGGGCGGTTTTATTTAAGAATTTTAGTTTGGTGCTGGCTTTCCAACACCCTATCTAACTTGGGCTTGCAGTGGAACCAAGGGATGCAAGGAATAATATTTCCATGTTTAGCTTATCTATAAAAAGTTGGATCTGAATAGAGATGGGTTACAAGTATAGTAGCAAAGTTCATTTTAATTTCTAGAGAATTGATACATCTACCGTCAGAATTACACGGAATATGTTTAACATTTCAAGTTCAAACTCATCTTAGATTAAGAGGAACAAAAAGTATATGCCTTTTAGAAGTTGAATCCCTAGAACTACTATTTTCGTGATGTTTCATGTGCTAGTCATGCTGGTTGCTAGGAAGTTTTTTTGTAATCTCTTGACCTTTGGGGCTTTGTAATAAAATGATGTATTTTATGCTAATACTAAAAATGTTGCTAATTTATATGTTCAGTTGAGAATTTGGTGTCCTCCGACAACTTGCGGATATGTTTAGTGATTTATATTAAACTTAATATATTGCTTATTTTAAACATTTAACATGTCCTTATGAATAAAAGACAATATCGTACATGCAAGTTAAAGATATTCTTAACATGTGATCAACTTGCACTAATGTTGGCTTTTGTGTATATCTTGTTATGTGTATCTTACCATTATAATAGTTTGAGCTAGCATGCCATAAAGTTAATAACAAATAAAGTTTGACTAAATACTGATTAGCTTATGGTTATATGGATTCGTGGCCGATCAAACAATGAACTAACCGGCAAAATTTTCTACAGAACAGTAGAAGTTGGAACATATGCTTAGGGAAGTACATCCGCAACAATTTAGGTGTGTGTGTGCCACCGATGAGTATTTAAAAATGTGATACTTATATCAATTTTGTAGATCTATAGATAATGTACAAAGTGTGATTGCATTTTATTGACCGTGAAAGTCACATCAAGGAGATACAACAACATATTGTCCATAGGTAGCCTCTACGTAATTGGAAGCATTTAACCCCAACAAAATAGTTCAAGTCGTAAAAATCATAAATGGATAATGCTGCAAAAATAAAACAACCTAAGGTGATCTGAAGACTAAACCCACCACCCATGTGGGGTAACACCTCCTTGGCTGCTCACACCAACTGGGTGCTTAACAATCGTCCATTTGATGTACTTAATCGTTGTTCATTTTAACCAAGAGAGCAGCATATATCATAAAGACAACTTCCTCCATATAAATAAGAGCTAGTTGTTTGGCCAATGGACAACTAAAAAAAATGCAAGGTCACTCGTCTACTAATGCTAAAAAAGATATGGGTTCATTTTTACTAGCTTCTTAGGTCTCTCTCTCTCTCTCTATATATATATATATACATATATATATGTATATACATATATATATGTATATATGTATATACATATATATATGTATATATGTATATACATATATATATGTATATACATATATATATGTATATATGTATATACATATATATATATATATATATATACATATATAAGTTAGCTAGTTGGTGTATACACCCAGAAACCTCTGCATGCATCGGCGATTGGGCGTGTTTTGAATCCAACAAGATGAACCAATTATTCCCCCGCAAGGGTGACTGCATGTATAGTAACCACCACCGCTATCATCTATATATTCAATAGCACCCTATAGCGTGTTTACCGTAATAGTCAGAAAAATTACTGACACATAACGTGGTTTTTCAAATATGCTATAGCGACGCTAAAATCCTGAAATAGCGCGCTATTTTTTCGTTGGTCTATTGTCATCTATCCAGATTTTCATGCACGTATAATAACCCACATGATGCGGCCAAAATTGAAAGAAAGAAAAAAAGCAAACAACCCTTAATACTTCGGCCTAGATTTTGTTTATCTTAATGTACTAGCAAATCTCACTTTTTTTAGCAGAGCACCATCGCAGATGCTCACATATACTCACTCCTATTAATGCACGCACGCACACTCTATCCCTAGGAGTGCCTTCGAGATACTGAGCAGACCAAACATCTTGAGATTGACCAAGGATTCTCATAGTTGGCATGAACGTCTCCTCCCACTGAACGAACATTCCCCAAAAGTCTGAATTTAATCTAGGAACATGCGAGTACCATTCCCAAGTCTAGGACTTGAACCTTGATGAGCTGAGCACTAGTGCCAAGTCTAGAACTTAAAACTTGATGGGTTGGTTCCATCACAAGAAACCTAACCATCTGAGCTACACTCAGTTCACAGTACAAACTTATTTAAGCCTATATAATTCATACATGGACTCTACATAATTAGATGCTCAAGAAAACAACAGTCCAACCATAAAAAGTATAAACTGACATAGTGCAACAAATCGAAAATAGCCTAGCGTGCTGGAGGGTCGATTCAAAGACTAAACCGCCACCCATGTGTGATAAAACCTACTTGTTGCTTGGTCCAACTGGGTACTCAACAATTGTCCATTGTATCGATTTGATGTTCGTAACAAATGTCCATTATAACCAAGAGGGCAGCATATATCATAAAGACAAGCTGGTCTCTATAAATAAGAGCTAGTTATTTCGCCAACGGATGACTACAAAAAAGCAAGATGACTCGGCATCCACTGATGCTAACAAAAGATATGTATTAATTTTGACTAGCTTATTAGATTTGTTCGTCAGATCTAAGCTTAACATGTATTTGTCAAGTTAGAAATTCGTCGTACGTATATGGAAGCCTCAGGTACATTGGTACCGGGCTCGGTTTGCATCCAACAAGACGACACAGTTAGATTCTGGCAAGCTGGCTGCACGTATATAGTAACCACAAGTATTGTCGTCTACTTTCATCGATCCGTATTTCCATGCATCGTGTACTAACCAACATGATGCAACTGAAACTGACATATAGAATATAAAACAGACATACACTGGTCAAGCTTTTCTCTGTTCTTAGTTTATTAGTACAAGCTCGATTAAGTCTTCTTGTGACCTTTTTTCTTGGTTATAAACTCAATTAAGCTTTCTTATAGTGACCTAGTCTTTGTCTTAATATCTACACATATAAGGTCATCTCTAACTGATATTTATCCGGCCATAAGGAAGTGAATCTGAGTTTTTTCTCCTCTAAGTCCCACGGTTAGTGGAGTAAATATTTCACGTTATCCCTATTCCACGGAGTATATTTACTCCCGTTCGTGGCGGCTAAGTAAAAATATCCACTCATCTCTTCCTCTTCTTTGTCTCCTCTTCTCCCTCTTGCCCTGAAATGGGAGTGTCCCCCGCCCCGATTTGCCGCCCCTCTCCTCCAAATGGCCAGACACAGTGGCCGAAGGACCCTGCCGCCGATCCGCAGCGCGCCGCCACACCCGCGGGTCGTCGTCCGCCGACGCATCATAGAGTCGTCGTAACTCTGTCGATCCACCCGCCCCCACTTGATTTTGGGATTTCCCGGAGCTCCCTCGGCCACGGCTGCCGGCAAGGACCTACCATGGCGTCCGGTAGGGCTCATGGGGGACGTTGGTGGCGAAAATCATAGACCGGGAGACGCACCAACGGCAGTCGCTCGGGTCGTACCACACGGTCGAGGTTGGTACCACGGCACCGCCGGCGGCAGCACCCGGAACTCGTGGAGGGGGAGCGGGCGATCTTCACCAACTCCGTTGGAAAGGTTATAGTCATCTTCAATGACGAGGAGGAAGGCGGCAAGGAGTGCAACAAGAACAAGGGTTAAGAGGGCAGCGAGGAGGAGGAGATCGACCTCGAGGAGTGGCGGAGCATCTTCCCCAGCGACGATGACGGTGGCATCATGCCGGATTCGGCTCTCCCATATGGCCTGATGAGGAATGATTTGCTCGACCTCACTTTTGGTCGATATCCCTAGTCCACGAGTGTATTTGAAGTTTAAACTTATGTTTACTGTTTGGTTGTCACGACTATGTTAAACTTATGTTTCAATTTATACAATTTTTTGTTGAAACGAGGTTGAATTCATACAAAATTATGTTTTAATCTACTAGCTTTAGGGGATATGCTAGAACCAACCAAAATTTAGTCGAATATACATACTCCACTAAGGTTTACTAGGCCGGATACTCCGCTATTTTTTAGGGGGTCGGTTAGAAATGTCATAACACATATAATTCAACCCAAATGCTAAATGCCACACGTGTGAAATAACATTGCCCTGACGTTTTTACAACTAAAATCGCCATATGAAAAAACCCAACAAAAACTGAAACTTGTCATCCAAACAAAAAGTTTCCATAATTCACAACTAAAGTTGCCATCCTCGGGTAACTAAAGTTATCATAAAAAACGTCAGAGCGGAATTGCTTCGTATGATACTTATCAGGGTCCTAACTCTAAGAGTTCCATCAAACAACTGAAAAAGGATTATTAATCAAGGCAGTTTTATCTAAGGTTATTTATGTAACCACGTTATTGCTGGACTTTTGTCTTCTCAAAAATTTATTAGTATACGCAACACAGTTAATCTTTTCCTCGATTACTAAAAAATTGTCTTTTTTATGTTAAGAGCTAAGGGTATCTCAAAAGCGGGCCCTTAAAGTGTATGCATATGTCCGCATTGCTTTTGCCATCCAACAGGGCAGGTCTCTTAAATGTCCATGGATCAATCTACGTGTCTTTTTTTCTTTTTTTCATTATACTGAAAGGAAATATGTCGGAGATTTGCAGGAGACTGGGCATCCTCATGTCCAACCAAAACCAACCATGTTCCCCCTCTCTTCTCCCTCTTCTCCAGCAGCTCCCACACACGCATGGCTAGCCAAAAACAACCAGATCTCTCTCTCTCTCTTCTCTCTCTCTCCAACTTGACATTTGCAGTAGCCGTTTTAGGACTTGCGTTGGAGATGCCCTAGGTTAGTACTCCCTCTGTAACTTAATATAAGACATTTTTCACATTGTCAAGTTACGGAGGGAGTACTACTTTCTTACATGCGCTAGACAAACGGTCTAATTGATGTGAGGGATAGACAGATGTTGGTGCGGGGGTGTTGAGTTCCACGAGCCCACTGCGAGAAGGCTACGAGCACATCGCACTAGGAGGCAACGGAGAGGTTGGGGTGCATGGCAGTGGTGATACAGCGACAGGAAGTGCCCCTAGGGATCATGGGGCCGAGGTGGCACGACATGTCTTCTTTAAAGGGCATTGTCGGCCTGTTAGGAAGAAGGGAAACCTAACAAAGGTGAAAGGTGTCACAGATGGGATAAACAAGTTCAAGATAACATGTGGCATGGTTGTACTTTTCTGCCATAAATACCAAACTTAGGATAAGTAGAATATTCTTCTATACAATTTCAAAAATAGGAACACTTATTGTTACTAACATGTGTCTGATTATGGTATTGATAAGATTATTTAAAACTACCTTCCATATATAGTTCAAGTATGATTCATGGTAATGGTTATAGGAATTCATGACATGATGCATTTGGCTCTCAGTGTGCTGTTGCATGAATTAGTACCATCCATGTGATAATTTGCGTTCTAGCTAAGATTTGAACACTCACATGTGACCAACACCGCTGGTGAATGGCGATAAACATGACGATCAACTTGCGCATGTAAAGTAATCAATGGTGATGTCGTCTGCTGTCATCGATCTAGCGTGACCAACATGATGCGGCTGAAACTGACATCAAAGATTAAAAAAACAGTCCTTCCGACACTGACCTGGATTTTCTTTTACCTTTTCTTAATTTATATTTGTACAAGCACGATTAAGCCTTCTCACGGTGATGCAGACTTTGCTTTTCTTAATTTTATAAAATCAATTAAGCCAACTTACAATGACCTAGAGCTTGTCTTTATTAATTCATGTAGAACATAAATAAACCAAGAGCTCCCTCAAAGCACAACACCCGAGGACCGATTTGAAGAATAAACCACCACCCATATGCGGTAACACCTGATATGGCTGCTCGCCCCAGGTACTTAACAATCATCCATTATATACATTTGATGCCGTTAACACTTGTCCATTATCATAGAAGACAAGTTGCTCCATATGAATAAGAGAGCTAGTTAATTATTTGGCCAATGGGGCGGCTACAAAAAATGCACGATCACTTGGCATCTAATAATTCAAACAAAAGACTAGCTACTTAGGTCAATTCTTCAATTTTAAGCTAACTTGAATTATTTTTCAAGTTAGATAGTTGTTGTACATACATGGAAGTCTCAGATACATCGGTACTGGGCTGGGTTTGCATCCAAGAAATTGACACAATTATATTCCCTCAATGGTGGCTGCATGTATAATTGCCACCAGTGTTGTCACCATCTACAATTATATTCCTAATCTGTATGATAAAGAAAGAATGAAAGAATTCTTCATGCAATGGCCTATATTTTCTCTTTTTTAATTTAGTATTTTTAGTACAAGTTTATTGGAGCCGGTAAAAAAACTCTCCTCGCGTCCCTCTCGCGAGCGACCGAGGGGACGCGTACGCCGTCGCCGGCCTCTAGGCCTCCTCCTCCCCTCCTTC
>JAAAWK010000293.1:10000-35463 GCA_022496015.1 Hordeum marinum | reverse complement strand
CCTACCGGGTCGTAACCTACCCCTGGGTCAGCGCTATGCACGCCCTCAAGCATGTTATAAACAGCAGAAACTACTTGCAACTCCTGGACTAAGGACTAAGCGAATGATAAGTCGAGCGGGGTCATATTTCAGGTCCCAGCATGTGGGAGTAACTAGTCTTGGATCACAAACACACAACTCGGTTCCTAAGAACGGTCCCAATGAGACAACCCGCTATGTACTCCTACATAGCCTCTCATCGCTACCTTTACCAAATCGGGTTCATCATAAGCTTATCACATCGGAGCAACATGGTTTCTCTCCAGTTCATCACCCAGATGAAACAGAACTGACACACTCTAAGCATAGCAAGCATAGCAGTCAAGGTAAGCTAAGCACATCATGGCACAAGCATCTACCAGGTATGCTAGGTTGCAAGGTTTAGCTATTTACTCTGACAATGACAGGTCATGCAAAAGAATAGGTTCATCTACTGGGTATGAAAGACAAGTGAACATTGTCCTAATGCAATAAACAAGAGCAGGAGCGAGAGAGTGGGATGTTATCAGAATGATCAAAGGGGGTTGCTTGCCTTGCTAGGTAGCAGAAAGGTTCTCTCCTTCGTTGGAATACTCGGGGGTATCCTCAGAAGCAGGGCCTACCGTAATGCAGATAAATAACAATCAATACACGCAAGTGCAACAATATGATGCAAGATCATGACATGGTAACATGTAAGGATGGGCTAATGCGACTATTGTCCAAGTTAATTTGAAATGAGTTTGAATATAGGTTCAAAATCAATCTCCATTTCATATTCCATATATTAACCTATTAGTAAATTTCAATGCTCATCTTCATAGGTTGCTCTAACATGCATTATAATAGCACCATTAGATTCATTGGATTTTTCTGATAAATTTTCATATATGAATTATTTTCATCTGAGTTACAGATTAATTTATATGAATTTTTGAAGTTTTAAACATTTTCTGGAATTATTTTAAAACTAGAAGTATGTGAGAGCCTGGCTTAATAGGAATGATAGACTACTCATATCAACAAGGAATTCCTTCTTTTCCGGAAGCCCACTCGAAAAGAAATCTAAAGTTAAGTGTGCTTAGCTTGGAGCGATTCTAGGATGGGTGACCGATCAGGAAGTTGGTCCCGGGTGCGCACGAGTGAGGACAAAGTGCGCAGAACAGACTGGTGTTGGGTCTGTGGGGCCAGTCTTGATCCCGCCAGGCGTAATGGGGTGTTACAATTGGTATCAGATCCGACCCTTGCGGTTACACGGGCATGCACGGGTCAGGTGCATGGGTATGTGGGCGCATGGCGTGTGTGTCCCGTCATGGCACACAGCATGGCACATGTGCCGGACTGGACGCGCATACGTGTGCCAAAAGGGAACGTTCCTGATGAGCCGATGAGGACGTAGGTTCCTTTGAGTGGGGTGTATGTGAGAGCCTGGCTTAATAGTAATGATAGACTACTCATATCAACAAGGAATTCCTTCTTTTCCGAAAGCCCACTCGAAAAGAACTCCAAACTTAAGCGTGCTTGCCTTGGATCGACTCTAGGATGGGTGACCGACCGGGAAGTTGGTCCCGGGTGCGCACGAGTGAGGACAAAGTGCGCAGAAAAGACTAGTGTTGGTCTGTGGGGCCAGTCTAGATCCCGCCAGGTGTAACAGGGTGCTACATTGAAGGCGTCCATGGAGATGAGGTTGAGGTCAGCTCCACCGTCTATGAGGGTCCTGGAGAGGGTGACGGCATGTATAGTTGGTGTGCACACCATGGGAAGCGTTCTAGTAGTCATCGTTGTCTTGGGGGTCGTCGGGGCCAAAGGTGATGTCGATCTCCGGTCATGCGCGGTGTTGCGCGGGCTCGGGCTACGGCCGAGCCGCTCCTGCGTGGCGTAGGAAGTGCTTGATGCGACGGCCAGAGGATGCTGCTTGCGATCCGCCGAGGATGTAAGCGACCGCGGGGCCGACCTTGTGGCGGGAAGGAGCTTTTGAAGTGCTGGCCATCGGAGTGCCGAAGATTGGGGAGAACGGATCTTGGAGAAGACCTTGACACGCCCCCTACCTGGCTCACCAAATGTCAGATTTCGGGCTCTACAAAACCGTTAACATTCAAACACAGGGGCGTGTGCGAAGATCCCTGCAGCCTCGTCACCCTAGTTCGCTACTCGATGGACGCAATGACGAACTCGCACGATGACGAGGAAGCAGATGAACACGACAGTTTACCCAGGTTTGGGCCACTATGAAGCGTAATACCCTACTCCTGCTTTGGTGGATTGCCCCTCGAGGAGGTGATGCGGAAGAAATAGTATAGTGTTCTTGGGGCTCCTGAGGACTCTCTTGAGGTGTTCGAGGCCCTCTATGGCTTTGCGGTGGACAAGTGGTGGAATGGATTGTGCGGTGGATCGGCTCGGTCGGTCCCTTTTTATGGTGCAACCTATCCTCAATATTAGTGCTGGCCCGGGTCCTCTTCCCTTATCACAATGGCGGGAAGGGATCCCACAACGGCCAATTTGGAAGGGGACAACAGTACATGCTCGCCTTGCCCAAAGGCGGTCTTTGCCTGCAAAGTAGCTATCGATGGCGCAGGGATAGGCTCAGCGATGACATCCGCCCTGTGGGGCGGGTGGTTATGGTCTTCTTGCACTGGAACGGGAACCTTTGGGGGTGCTTTGGGAACGTGCGTATGTCCTTGCTCCCTTTGCACCAAAGAGAAAACTCCGCCACCTGGCATACTGACGCCCGCCTGTCCTTCCTTGTGTCATCCTTGACTCCCGAGGCCAGGCCTTGCATAGAAATATCTGCTGCTCCAGAGGGGTCCTGAGGAGGCCCATCCTTCGCGGGTCTTGTCACTGTTCTTCCTTGCGATGCTAGGGCCCTCGCGAGGGCCTTTTCTCGAGTGGGGCTGTGTCTGGTCTTATTCGGTTGATGAAGTGGGTCATGCCCTTCGCGGGTCTTGCCATTGTTCTTCCTCGCGATGCTAGGGCCCTCGCGAGGGCCTTGTCTCGAGTGGGGTCGCGCCTGGTCTTATTCGGTTGATGAAGTGGGTCATGCCCTGGGCCGCAGGCAGGCAGGTCTGGGTACCCCCATTCCCAGAACACTGGCAATGAGCTGCTCATACGGTACCTGGAACGTCTCGAAGGTGTCAATTGAGAGGATGTTGAGCCCCTCCACTTTCGATGAGGGTCTTGGTGACGAGGACATTGCTGATGGTTGGATTGCATAGCATTGGGAGCTTGCCAGGCATGGCTGAGCACCTGAGCTGGTCCCTCGAGTCGAAGGTGATGGCGGTCTAGGACCAATTGAGGGGGAGCATGGCTTTGAGCTTTGAGAGAGTTGCTTTCACCTCCCATGTGAATTGCTTGAAGGCTCGGCTTGATGTGGGGGTCTAAGCGCCGCCCAGGATAGATGCCATGGCATTAATCTCCTGGAAGCCCCCAGCCCCTCGTCTTGCCTATCCTCTTCGTTCCTTCTGGGTGGAGGTGGTAGCGATGGTAGGCCGACCTCACAAGGGCGAACCTCACGAGGCTGGCCGCGTCGGGACCCCTCTGGGGGTCGTCGTGCCAGCGGTCCTCACGAGGCTGGTCACGCCGGCAGTCGTCCCGAGCCTGATCGTGCCAGGAGTCCACCTGGGGCTAATCGCGCCACCCTTGGCGAGGTACCCGGTTGTCCCAGCGACCTGCACCGCAGCCACTGCCCGTCCGAAGCCTCGATCAGCTCGTCCCGGGCGCCCGCTGAAGTGCTCGGCGTGAATCAGCCTGAGTTCCCGGCAATCGGCAGTGTCATGGTTGTTCGTGCCATGGAACATGCAAGTGGGCCTTCCTCCTGTGGGGTGTTCCTCGCCCCGGCTGTGCTTCACATAAGGTTCGGCCGCAAGCACTGCTGGGGCCTTGCGCTTTGCCTACTTTGCCTTTGTCTTCTCTTCTTCTGGCTCTGCCGCCGGAAGCCCGTGGAGCGGCAGGCGGCCCTCCTCTACCTTGGCGCACTTGTGCGTAAAATTGAACACCTCCAGGGCGGAGCACAGTTCGTCATCCATGGCGAGCTCCTCCTTCATCTTGAGGTCGGTGACTCTGTCGGTGAATGCTGGGATGATGGCTTCGTCTGAAGCCCTCGGGATCTTGAGGTGCGTGGTTCTGAAGCATTCTGTAAACTTGTGCAGGGTCTCTCCCTCCTGTTGCCTAATTCTCCGCAGGTCGTTGACGGTGGGCACACGGTCACGGGTGCCTTGGAAGTTGGCGATGAAGTGTTTGCGTAGGCTTTTCCAGGAGGTGATACATGCCTCTGGGAGATTGAAAAGCCAGGAGAATGCACCACCCTTGAGCGCCATGGGGAACCAGCATGCCATGACCTTGTCGTGTCCTCGAGCCGCCTGGATGCTCAAGGAGTAGAGCTGCAGGAACTTTGCTGGATCTGGGGTACCATCGTAGCGCGGCAGCAGGTCAGGCTTGAACTTGCAAGGCCACGCAATTGGGTAGTGCTCCGAGGTGATAGCGAGGCACCGCACCAGCTCGACGGGTGCTGCGTGCGCGGGAGGGTCCTGGCCTCGATGCTCCTACGAGGCCTCCTGGAGCGGTACCCGGTCACGACGCTGGGTCAACAGCGCGGGGAACGCGTGCGCGTCGATGCGCGACTGGGGAACCACCTGCCAGCTTACCTCATCTCCCAGCCTTGCCTGTGGTTTGCGAGGCTGGTCACGGGGGCACGCTTCCCGCGTGGGCTCAGGGTCGACACCACGTCGCGGAGGTGGAGGCTACGCGTCGCGTGCCACGTAGTTCGCCATGGATGATTGGGGCCGAATCGAGTTGGAGAGCACCGAAGCATCGCCGACAGCGTTGATGAGCTTTTTCATGTGCCGAAGCTAGTCGTCGAAGTGGTCGGGGCGGGACGATAGTGAAGCAGCTCGTTAGCCATGGCGAGCGCGCCCTGGCCGTGCACCGGCCTGGGCCGAACATGGGAGGATGACCCGAAAGCTGGGACGATCGACGGAGTGGCGGTGTGGCCGTCACGCTGCGTGGTGACCGGCTGGGAGAAGTCCTGCTGCTCGTGGGCGTCAGGGCCCGTGGTGGCGTTTGCCATACGCGAGAGCGACCTGCGCGCACCGGCGCGGCCCATCGGCGTCGTCTGGGCAACGCAGGTGGCTCGGCGCTCAGCGCAGGCTCGACGAGTGTTAAACATGACAGCAGCAAGGTGGGAGAAGATCTTGGGTCGAGGGAGACTCCGTCACACCCCCTACCTGGCGCGCCAAATGTCAGATTTCGGGCTCCGCAAAACCCTCAAGATTCGAACACAGGGGCGTGTGCGAAGATCCCTTGTAGCCTCGCCCAACCTAGCTCGCTACTCGATGAACGCAACAGCAATCTCGCATGATGACGAGGAAAAAGATGAACACGACGGTTTACAAAGGTTCGGGCCGCGCAAGCGTAATACCCTACTCCTTCTTTGGTGGATTCCTCTCAAGGAGGTGGTGTGGATGAACTTGTACAGCATTCTAGGGCCTCATGAGGGCTCCGTTTGATCTGTACGAGGCTCTCTATGGCCCGGTGGTGGATGGATGATTTAAAAGGATCGGATCCTCCTCTACGGTGTAGCCTACCCTCTATATATAGTGGTAGCTCGGGTCCTCTTCCCTTATCACCATGAAGGGATCCCGCAACGGCCAATTTTGAAGGGGGGAAGAGTACATGCTCGCCCTGCCCAAAGGCGGTCTTCGCCTGCAAAGTAGTTGTCGACGGCGTAGGGATGGGCTCAACGATGACATCCGCCCTGCGTGGCGGGTGGTTGTGTTCTCGTTGCATCGGAATGGGAAACCTTTGGGGGTGCTTTGGGATCCCACGTACGTCCTTGCTCCCTTTGCACCAAAGGGGAAACTGTGACGCGTGGTACGCTCGTGCCCGCATGTCCTTCCTTGCGTCACCCTTGACTCCAGAGCCCAGGCCTTGCATAGAGATGTCCATTGCTCCGGAGGGGCCTGAGGAGGCCCCTCCTCTGTCAATCCTGACGCTCTTCCTCCTCGGGAAACTATGTCCCTTGTGAGGGCCTTTTCTTGAGTGAGGCCACACCCGACCGTGTTCGGTCGATGAAGCGGGCCATGCCCTTGGCCGCAGGCTGGCAGGTCTGGGTACCCCCGTTCCCAGAATGCCGACACACTATTGCCTACATCATGCGTCATCTCACATGTCCTCTCCAATAGTAAATAGTTGGCCATGTGGACCACCCCTTGTCTCATAGGCCTCCCTTTATAAGAGGCACCACGGGTGCTCACTCATGGCCGAGCCACTCTCACTCTCCCACTCTCTCATTCCCCTCCCACTCTCCCACATATCAATGAGTATTATCTCTCCGGAGAGCCCCAAACCTGGGTAAACCACCGCGTGCTACTACCCTATCCCGTCCCGGATCTTCGACGGCAACCTTGATCTCACCTCGATTAGCCACCCTTGGCATTTGTTGTGAGAAAACGACGACAAGAAATCATCGCTCAACGGATCATCATGCATTCTAAGTTGATGACTATTATCAATGGCGAGTTACATCGTCGAAGTAGCACTAGCGTTTTTCAACGGTGTGTTTCTCCAGAGGAAGGCCAAGAGATTCTTTAGGAAATGCACACAGGAGACTACAGTCATCACGCCGGCTCCGAGTCCCTTGTAGACAAAGCTTTTAGGTATGGTTTTTATTAGCTTACTTACCACACAAACACCAAAGACATCGTATGCAAGTGCAAAGGTTGCCAAAAAAATGCACGATAGGATCACGTGTCGGCTCAAGAACTACAGATGATTCCAATAACCTAGTCATTTGCAGTTTGGGGGCTTGACATGATTGGCCCGTTCAAGCCGTCTTCTGACAAAAAGACCCACCTCTTGGTTGAAGTTGATAAATTTACCAACTGGGTTGAAGCAAAACCTATCAGCAATTGTGATGCTGAAACAAAGGTCAAGTTCCTTAAGAAGCTGATACTTCGTGCTGGCTACCCACACAACATCATTGCTGACAATGGCACCAATTTATTCAAGGGAGCAATGGAGCAGTTTTGTCAGCAGGAGCACATTCGACTTGACTTAGCCAGGGCTGGCTTTGGACCAGCGCAAGAGGGGCGACGGCCTGGGGC
Organism: Hordeum marinum; assembly: GCA_022496015.1. NCBI lineage: Eukaryota > Viridiplantae > Streptophyta > Magnoliopsida > Poales > Poaceae > Hordeum > Hordeum marinum. The sequence goes on along the minus strand of JAAAWK010000293.1, from coordinate 28,348 downwards.
TCGACCAAAATAGGGGGCCATATAATCTGGTACAGTGTATAGGGTAGTGCAAAAGAAAAAAGAAAGAAGGCCCATCTATTCCACAGGCACAGCCAGCCAGGGAAGGCATCCAGTAAGCGCACAACACAACCAGGGCCTGAACACAGCGGAAAACGAAACGTTCAGGTTCTGAAGGTTGATGCTTCATTTTCTACCGAGGGAATCATGCACGGAGTCCTCGCCCAGCCGCCCCGCTCGCCTGACTGGACTCCCTAATTCCCAAATCACGCAAGGTCATGGAGAGTTGGATATGGAGGCACATGAGTGATCAAAGTCAGCAACAAATCTAGGAGAGATCAAGATCAACGGGTAATTGTCAGATTAAAAAACTTTGCTAGACTATGCCTGCTGGGCAACTCAATCTTTTTGTGTTCTCAATCTAAAAATCTCAATAGGTGTCTGATTTTACTTTCTTTTTACATCACTTGCAGCTGCATCGAGAAGAATATTTTGGATAGTATTGATATTGACACTATCATGGATGACTTTGCCTCAAAAAATGCACGGAAGTCTCGTTCTGATGAAGTCATAATACAAGAGGCTCGGAGGTTTGGTTTGTTAGCTGATATTTCTCTTTCTTTTTATGCATTGTAGCTTCTATGACACTTTGTTCGGAACAAATGCAAGAATATTATCAGATATTTGATTCTAATGAAAACATATTAGTCTTTGTGACTTCATAATAATTTTATTCATTCATGTATCAAATTGGATTTTTCTCTCTATTGGTCCCATTGGTGGAGTCCGCCCTGGGGCCTTTGAAATCTCTGAACCGGCCTGGTACTTACCCGCAGTGGTGCACCCACGGTTCTAATGGACAGGCTGAGCGAGCTAAACAGGAAATCTTATGAGGTATCAAATCCCATCTTATGGTTCCCTTGAAGTGAACCTGGAATGTTGGGTCTAGGAACTCCCCGCGGTCCTTTGGAGCATATTAACTACTCCAAACAAATCTACAGGTATACACCGATTTTCTTAGCCAAGTGATATTCATCATGATTACCATTGTTTTACCACATATGTGGAAGAAGATAATGAATAGGCACATCAAGATTCGTTGGATGCCTTAGAAGAAGAATGTGACCTTGCAGCAGCTCGATTAGCTATATATGAGCAAGACCTTAGAAGAAGAACGTGACCTTGCACAAGAGAACTTTTCAAGAAGGCTACTTAGTGCTCCATTTGATTCAAGACCAAAAAGGGATGCATAAGCTTTCACCACATTGGGAAGGGCCTTATGTCATTAGTAAAAACCTCAACAACGGGTCATACTCTCTGGTTGACTTGCGAAAAGAATCATACACCTCTGAAAAGGAAACAACCCGGCCATGGAACATTTCTCATCTTCGGCCTTATTATACCTAGAGCCATAGGCTCCAATGTACATATCTATGTAACTTCCTTTTATGTTCAAGCATAATAAATCTGAAACCCCCGAAACACGGGGCCTCTATCGTTTTCATCTCCAAAAGTTGTGCATAAGTCTTGCTTTATTGAATATAAGTCAGTTGGGGGCTCCCGACTCAATGAGTTAGCCATTAATATCCCTCTTGACCCGGCTAAAATCCAATACAAACTTTGTTAAACATGCATGTTTGCTCGATGCTACTCCGAATAGATGACCCTGTGTACTCTTGATAAATTAATCCATATGGACCTTAATTATCTAGGTTAAAACACCTACTTGTGTGACGTGAGAGCCGGCTTACAGAATGCAAGGATAAACCATGGGTTATCACGCTAGCTTCACTGAAGGTAAGACTTGAGCCTCGAAAGGCAGTCTCAACGTTGAGCCTCAAAAGTCAGCTTATTAATATTTTCAATTTACTAATACATATTTCCCCTTTTTTGTGTATGTCCTAATATGCAGGAACATATCCTATTATTATTTTATGAGGTTTGTATCAAGCATCCGGTGTTATATTCATGGATCATATAAATGACCAGATATTTATGGTACATCCATAAAAGCACTTCTGGTTAATCTTAATTTAGCCGACTCATATTATGCAAAAATAAAGGTGACTCATATATGATGCACATTGCAAAGACAAAGCAGTTCCACCCGGAAATCTTCACTAAACACATCTTCAAAGGTGATCACAGTATTACGTGCACGATGGCAGGATAGACGGGTCAAGTTACTACCCCTATTATAGGCTAATATCTGGAGCCACCAAAAGATCAAAATAATTCCTAACACTTGGGGCTTCTCCTGGTCGGCGGCTTGTGCATCTTATGTTTCGTCCTGCCTCTTGTGATCTTCCATGCCAGCCGCTTCTGGATTTGATTCTGTTGGCTCATCTTCATCAACCTGTTGATCTTTATGCACCCACCGGATTGTTTTCAAAGACTCAAAATTTGATGGCCATGGAAACGATAATCGGTGTGTCAACATCATGAACAAAAGTTTTTCTTACGTCGAGGCGGGTCCATGCGCTCGTTTTCCATCTAGTAAGTAGATTTATATTGTGATACATCCAGCTCATCAAACTATCAGAACTGCCAACGGGCGGGTCTCTCTCATATAGTTGGCATAGTCTTCTTCAGAGAATTCTGACCCGTCCAGTTTGAATTCCGCAAACTCATGTTTCAGAGCATCAAGATCCAGCTCAGCCAGATATGCTTTGCCACGAGCAAGAACCATGTCAGCTCTAGCTCGAGCCATTGATTTCCTGAATTCAGTCACCCATTGTGGCACTATCGACAGTTGTTTTAGCATATCCTTAATCCTCCTATGCGGATGTTTAGACTTTTTACCGCCATAATGGCAAAACACTGATCCTGTAAACAATTGGACTACATAAGTGAAGATTGCTTTCCACTTATGATTGGCGCTTCACAAGGTTCTGATCATTTCATCCTGCATACAAAGACAGTGGAGAGATACACCAAAATATGATAATAAACCCGGACTTTAAACAGAAGAAAAGTTCAAATGGTTATACCAAATATCGCAATTAACATCTTGTTTCTCTACCTCACGAGGGTATGGAAAACACTCCTTCACAGGCCCAAGTTGATTTTCTACTTCTTCAGCATGCTTAGGAGCACGGCTCTTCCCTCGCCAAAAATTTCCTGGCCTTTCGAGAAGGTCATTGGCTTGGTGGGAAGAATCTTCAAAGTGAGCCGCCAAAAGTTCTGCATCAACCTTTAGTTTTCTCTCCTCTTTAAGTCGTTTTAGTATCTTCTAATGATCCATGTCAAACATATACATTATCAAAACTACTTCTACAAAGTCTCGAGCCTCCTCATAAACATGACTCGACCCTTGGGGGCTATAACATTTCAAAGTTGATTTCATCCTACAAAGTCACATGCAGTTGGGAGCAATCTACACGGTAGGTGGGGGCTAATGTACCATTTTATTCATTATACAACAGCAAGACCCGGCTATCTCAAAGAGCTAAGCCGACCCTTGGGGGCTACAAGTTTTGAAATTACAAGACAACATTTACTCACTTACAAATGAAGACCCGGGTATCTCAATGAGATAAGCCGGCCCTTGGGGGATACATCGGCATTCTATTTACTTGTCATCAAAAGTGTCGACTCATTATCATCATAATCATCTGGCCCATGGGGGCTATGGTTGCTTCATATAAAAAACATTGAAGGACCAGCTCACCATTTTGATACTAAGCTGGCCCTTGTGGGCTAACAGAGTGTGTAAGATAAAACAATAGAGGTGGAATTTTACCTCATAATTTTCTTTCAGAGCATTCACCAAGTTCATCTCAACTTGACAGCTCTCATTTATCCAAGTCAAATATTGTTGATACACATCTTATGTTCCAAGAGAAGAAAGATCGGGAAGCTCCAATTTGGCTTCTCCTACCTCTTACATCTTCGGCTCATCTTTGGCTACAATTTTAGCCAAAGCAGATGAAGTACCAGGAACTTGGAAAGTTTCCTTCACAACAACAACTTCTGGAGTATCTGTGTCAACTGCTGGAGTGGTATCATCCATGTTGGTCACAGGGCTGGCAGGATGAGGAGGACTTCATGGCTGAGAGGCTGACTCAGATGACACACCTTGGTTCTCTATCGGCTTTTCCATAAAAAACGGGGGGGTAACAGAATGTTGGCAACCCAAACTTGGTGGCACCGAAGCAGAATCGATTGCATCGATGGGTTAGGGTTGGCTTTAGTCTGTGTAAGTCTGCGAATAGGTGGCACCGAGTGGGAGTTATTGGTTGCACCGATTTTGAGTGTTTGGCTTTGGATAGACTTTTATGGAAGAGCTTCTGGATGTTTTTGGTGACTATCACTTGTGCATGTATGAGCATATTGTTCACCAACTGTACCTTACCCCCTTTTGATAGTATTGGCTTTCCTATGGACTCAAAGTGATTTCTCACAAAGTAAAATGTAGAGTCCTCTTGCTTGAAGCTTTGCCAATCTATTTCCTTGCATCTTGGGGTATTCCACAATCCTTTTACCAACCCATCATTGAACTTTTCTTGGAATATGCTTAGTGGAAACATTAGTTCAATGACATATGTGTTGTTATTAATTACCAATACCACCAGGGGAGCAAATGTGCTTTCAATCTCCCCCTTTTTGGTAATTGATGACAACATACAGATCAATGCTTCGACATATGATATAATCAATGAATGTAATCGTCGCTTTGAGAAGTATGTGATAAGCAATATCTCCCCCTAAATTTGTGCATTATTTTAAACTTGCCTTTGAATGCAAATGCACAATCGATTAGGTACATGGGGCACTTCTTCCATGTCACATACATCTTGGCGGTGTGTGAGAATAATAATAGTGAATAACATAGAACAACACACTCAAGCAAAGTGAATGATCATCTCATAAACATCAAAAGGATAGTAAATAGTATCAACACACATTAAGCGTATGATCAAACACAAACAAAAGTGTAACACAAGCAACCAAAAGACCAAATGTTTTCAAAACAACAATAAAAACCAACGCTCTCACACTAGAAGCGAAGATTGATATACAACTTCTCCCTCTTTGGAAATAAGTTACCAAAAAGTACAAAGAGATATAGCACTAATCGTTCTTCTGGGGATGATCTCCTTCTGTGGTCGATGTCGGAGTCGAGAGAACTGCATCAGTGAAGACCTCTGAAGATGTCATGGACAGAGTTGGAGTAGCAACAGGAGAAACTAGAGGAGCTGATGGAGTTGAAGTCACTATAGCAGGTGCTGATGAAGAAGGCCTCAACTCAGGAGCTAGCACTGTGGCTGATATGGCCTGGGTAGTGAAGTGTGTGCCTGGCATGAGAGGAGAGACATCCTCCTCATCATCATCTGTAGAATGAGGAAGAGGCACAGAGTCAACTTCCTTCTTGAGCTCGTTCATGGTCCTGGTCAACCCTTCCACCATGCCATTGAGGGTCTTGACCCTATTCTCAAAGATCCTCACAAGACTGTTCTGGTTATCCAGTATGTCCTTGATGTCCTTCTGCATGCCTTGATTTCTGGAGATCAAGAGATCCGTCTGCTCGTTCCTGGATCTAGGGACTTTAGCACTAGTGGCTCTATCTCCCTCTGCCTCTACCTGTGCCTGAGCTGTAGCTGATGTGGGATGGTCTGGGTCCATCACCACAACATTGTGCTCAAAGTCTGGCTGTAGGGGCAAGTGGGGTCTGTCTAGAGAAAATATGTGCTTCTCCAGCTTGGAGTTGATGAGCATTTGAATGTAGGGTGCATAGTAGCAAGAACGCTTCTGATTGGCAGCAACCCTCTTCACAGTCTCCACAATCAGATCCGTCACTCTGAATCTCTGGTGCTGGTCAATATGAAGCAGCAAGTTGATGGAGTAGACTCGGATCATCTTCTCGTCTCCTGACTTAGGCATCAAGGTATGTCTCAAAATGGTGTTAATGGTACAGAGATCTGTCTGGAGGTAGTAGATAGATCCTAAATTGTGGGACTGAAGATGTGTAGTAGGAATAGCATTGTATATGCCCTTGATCGCATTGTGACTGTCCTTGGACTCTGAGTACACACAGACATCTCCATCATGTACCCCTGGGAGGCTGGGACTCCTAAGATGACAGGCCACTCATCAACAGTTGACTCATGTCTTGATCCTCCTGTCATCCACACAATCCTACCATCTCCATAGAAGTGAGCAGTGGAGTAGAATTGCATGATCATCTCATCGTTCCATGAAGTGAATTCTTTGCCAACGAACTCATCTATGCTGACACAGTGGAAGTTATCTAGTACATTGGGGAAATAGTCTTGATTTGCCTTGATGTACTTCCAGTCAACATACCTCATGTCACTTATAGCTGGACTTTTGTCAAGCAGCACAGTCTCATATAAATCATATTACTCCTTGATGTAGAACATGTAGTCCACAGTTGTTTTCCTCCTCTGGGAGTAAGGATCAATGGCTCTCCACTCTCTCAAACCTGCATCCATCTTCTTCTTCATGTCTACAGCAAGTGGATGGTTGGCATTATGCTTTGGAAGGTGTGGTCTGAGCTTCATCAATGCAGACATGGCATCCTCATCCATATCTCTAGAGGTGCATATGTCTTGCTGACTACTCTCTTGGAAGAGGGGGCTTCATTAGCAGACTTCCTGGCACCTTTGTCTTGCTTCTTGGCAAGAACTTTCTCTGGCACAAAAACTAAATCCTCCTCATCTGAATTCAGCTTCTTCCTGGCTCTAGTAGCAGCCTTGGGCAACCCATGAGAATTGGGGGTGCGTGGATCTGAAAAGGAGCTAGATAAAGGGCTAGTGCCTGAACTCATGTCAACATTCTGCTCCTGCAAATTCTGATTGTCCACTGAAACTGACATCGCTGACCCTGTGAATAGAGTGTAGAAGAGTAGAGAGGATGAGTCATCAGAAAATGCAGACATTTTTGAAAATTTGAACTGAAAAAATCTTAGATGTAGTTCACAGCAAAAAACACTGAGTCAAAACTTTCGGCGCTACCGAGACGCACAATACTCTTAACAGAAACTTGGCAGTAGTTTCGGGTGGACCGAAAACCGCCACTCTGTCTCATTGAGCATTGTCAGTAGTAGCACAAAAATAAAATTGTTGGAACCGATTTTTATGACTCGGTATCACCGAGATGCGATTTTGCGGGCAACTAAACCTAAAAAATTCGATTTGCTAATCTATTGAGATTTCTAGAGGATTGTGTTCGATTTCAGGCTCCGCAAAACCCTCAAGGTTTGGACATAGGGGCATGTGCGAAGGTTCCCTGCGGCCTCACCCAACCTAGCTTGCTACTCGATGGTTACTACAACAAACTCGCTTGATGGCGAGGAAGAAGATGCACACCACAGTTTACCTAGGTTCGGGCCGTTGTGAAGTGTAATACCCTACTCCTACTTTGGTGGATTGCCTCGCGTGGAGGTTTGGTGGATGAACTAGTACAACGGGCTTGAACCTTGCGAGGGGTCTCAAGGGGTGTTCTTGGCTCTCTGCCTTGTGGTGGTTCGTCGAGTGTCTAAGTGTTGGATCCCCTCTCTACGGTTTGGCCTAATCCTCCATATACTGGTGGCCCGGGTCCTCTCCCCTTATCACAATGGGGGGAAGGGATCCCACAAAGGCCAAATTTGAAGGGGGGCACGAGTACATCTGTGCCATGTCTAAAGGTAGTCTTTGTCTGCAAAGTATCTGTTGGTGATGCAGTGGTGGGTTCAACGATGACATCCGTCCTGCGAGGCTCGTGGCCGTGGTCTTGTTGCACCAGAATGGAAACCTTTGGGCTGCGCTTTGGGAACCTGCGTTCGTCCTTGCTCCTTTTGCACAAAAGGGGAAACTGCGCCGCCTGGCGCGTTGGTGCCGTCTGTCTTTCCTTGTGTCACCTTTGACTCCTGAGGCCGGGCACTGCATAGAGATCTCTGCCGCTCAGGAGGAGGCTTGAGGAGGCCCGTCCTTGCAGGTCTTGATGCCATTCTTCCTCGCAAGCCCAAGGTCCTCGCGAGGGCCTTGTCTTGAGTAGTGCCACACCAGGATGCGCCTGGTTGACGAAGTGGGCCATGTCCTGGGCAATAGGCAGACAGGGTTGGGTAACCCCGTTCCCAGAATACCAATAGATTGGGAAGTTTGCAAATGGTGGATTATCAATCATGTAAACTCCAATGCGCAAGAATCGAACAGGAGCACAAGGAGGGCTAGATCCACACCCTAGCTCAGTGATGCATCCATTATGACGGCGACGATGGAGAAGATTTGGTCGGCAACAATGATTCCCAGTGGCAAGGACGCACGAGGAAGCAAAGGCGATGACTAGGGGTCATGAATCGGCCGCATAGTGTTTGAAGGGGGCGACGGTTTGAAGAAATTTCCAAAGGTCAGGTCTACCTCATTATATACTCGCGGTTGTCGGTGACACCGATTCTAAATTTTTAGTGTCATCTGACAGGGAAACTCGGTGTAACCGAGAATATGGAATCGGTAGTACCGAGATTGAAAACCAAATCAACCCTAGGCATTCGGTGAGACCGAGATTTTTGAGTTGGTTCCACCGAGATGCACTTGGGAGGTTTAATTGGTTAGTCCTTTGTCGATACGGAACTCCGAGTGCTCCTCACACAGAGGGATCAAAAAGTACTTGTTAAAATTTTGTGATGGAGCATGAATCGAATATGAGGTGAGAAAGCATAGATAGCTAGAGGAGTGGTCCTAGGCATTCTTGTTCATCCAATTGGCAAAAGAAAAATCAAAATGCCAAATAGCAACAATTGGATGTCCTCGAATGAGTAAATAAATGCAGACCAACATAGTCACACAATAAGATGTCAAATGAAATCATGGCAAACATGCACAAACATACTAGCATCTGTCAAGCACTTTGGCATTGATGGAGTCATCTATATATGAGTATATTGACTTAGGAGCCAAGTAAGAATACATGAGAATAGGTCATACTCATCGTTTAAGCACAAGTAGGGTTGCCACTTTTACATAAAGCATTCAATGTTGTCACATACTATGAGATGCTTTGAGTTGGGAGCATCCTTGTTGTTTCCTTACTCTTCTCACCTACATGGGTTAGTTCCAAAACACAGGACACAAATACAAGGATATCTATGGACATGGAGTGCAAAGTATACATGAAGATGTCCATTGATTTTTTGATTACCTTGTCCCTTGCTTACCTTTGAGGGAATGTGTGACTCCTTGAACTATTGCATGATGTTCATATTTATTGCAACTAGTTCTTGCCAATAATGAATAAAGGTGAATTTCATTGGCAGAGTCACCCCTCAAGAACTTCTCTAGTTCTTCTTCTTGGGGACCCACATCAAGTTGATGGGGATCCTTCGTGTTGAAGTAGCACTTGTAGAAGTTGAGCTTGTAGTAACCTTCGGAACCCACTTCACCATAGCTCGGGATTCATCTTCATATGAATCAATTTCCTTTTGAAGCTTGTTCTTGTCCTTGAGCTTAGGGTCTTGTGGTGGAAGGTCATCTTGAGATTTTTTTCCTTGGGAGAGTATTTTCACACTTCTCCTTTTGAGGAACAAACTTAGGTTTGGGGTATTGACCTTCTTCCCATTCAACTCCATTACCATTGAAGTAGCCAATGCCATGATTCTTCCAGTATCCTCCGTGCTTGCGTACAATCTCCTCAAATTGTTTGCACCCGGCAAGACTCTTGTAGATACCTTTCTCTATAATCCCTTTCAAGAGTTCATTTTCTTGCTCAAGTGTAACTTGGCTAAGAGAAGAGTTAGTGGGATTAGTAGAACTACTAGAAGCAATATCATTGGATTTATCATTTTTATTGCTACTAGTTGAATAACCTTTCTTGCCTTTGTTACTAGTTTGATTAGCCCTAAATTGTGGTATCAACATAGACAAGAGAATTCGTTTGTCTAGATAAGAGGAATTCTTCTTTCGAATATCATCATTGATAGCTTTAAGGAACTCATGATCTTGCTCTAAATTGAGCTTCTCGAAGTGGAGCTTCTCATGTGCCCTTTCAAGCTCTCTATGATCTTGTAGAGTAGACTCATGAGCAAACTTAAGAGTGTTTAGTTCTTGATTTAGTCGTTCTATTTCCAACTTATCATCATCACACGACTTATCTAGACTAGAATGATTACTAGCAAGTTGATCTTGACTAACATTACTAGATTTGTAAAATAGCAAGTCATCTTCAATTAACAAGTCATCCTCATCACTATTGAAATCAAGATACTCGGGGTGTGATACCTTGGGGCCTTTAGACGTGAAGCAACATACACTCCCTTCATTTGGTCAATCAAATATGTCGTAGGAGTCGGCTGTCACTAGTGCAAGTCCGGCAACACCTTCATCTTGACTATAGTCGGAGTTGGAGTGATAGCTTCTCTCGGAGTGGTTGTCGGATTAGGAGCCGGAAACCCATTCACCAACATGAGCTTGATGTCTTCTTCTTGAGTAGCTCTTGGTGTACTTGTCCTTCTTATCCAAGTCCCTACTTATCCTTGAGGGTCTTCGTTCATAACAATCATCTCTACTCCTTCTCTCTTTTCGAGGTGACTCGTCTCTTGAGCTTCGTCTTCTTGGTGACTCTTCTTTCCTTTTGTAAGGAGCCATGAACTCATTGGAGTAGGGTCCGGGCTTCCCAAAATTGTAGCAATTTCGGTCATGACTTGTCAGATTTTGGGCTGCGCAAAACCCTTAAGATTTGAACATACGGGCATGTGCGAAGATCCCCTGCAGCCTCACTCAACCTAACTCGCTACTCGATGAACATAGCAACAAACTCGCACAATGACGAGGAAGAAGATGAACACGACAGTTTACCTAGGTTTGGACTGCTGCAAAGCGTAATACCCTACTCCTGCTTTGGTGGATTGCCTCTCGAGGAGATGATATGGATGAACTGGTACGGTGTTTAGGGCCTCATGAGGGCTCCCTTCGATGAGTTCGAGACTCTCTGTGGCTTGGTGTTGGGTGGATGGTGGAATGCATTCGGATCCCTCTCTAAGGTGCAGCCTACCCTATAGTGGTGGCTCGCGTCCTCTTCCCTTATCACAATGGTGGGAAGGGATCCCAAAACGGCCAATTTTGAAGGGGGATAGGAGTATGTGCTCACCCTGCCCAAAGGCGGTCTTCGCCTTCAAAGTAGGTGTCGATGATGCAGGGATGGGCTCAGTGATGACATCTGCCCCGTGGGGCGGGTGGTTGCGGTCTTGTTACACCGGAATGGAAACCTTTGTGGGTGCTTTGGGAACCCACGTACGCCCTTGCTCCCTTTGCACCAGAGGGGAAACGGCACCGTCTAGCGCGATGGCGCCCGCTTGTCCTTCATTGGGTCATCCTTGACTCCCGAGGCCGGGCCTTGCATAGAGATCTTCGTCGCTCCAGAGAGGGCCTAAGGAGGCCCGCCCCTTGCCGGTCCTGACGATGTTCCTCCTCGTGAGGCTGGGGGCCTTGTGGAGGCCTTGTCTTGAGTGAGGCCATGCCCGTTCGTGTGTAGTCGATGAAGTGGGCCTTGCCCTAGGCCGCAGGTAGGCAGGTCTGGGTACCCCTATTCCTAGAACATCGACGGTAGCCCCCGGGCCCAAGGCGCGCCCAAGCTAGCTCCGGGTAAAGCCTTGAGGGCGGCCTGAAGCACCGCGGGCCCCAAACACCTGCGGGCCAAGCTTAGCACGCATCGTGCGGTTGATGTTGTCATCCTCTGCCCCTTGGGCCTCCGCTCAAATCGACAAGAGCCTGACTTCTAGCGCCGGGCTATTACGGCTTCCCTTCTCTGCGCACTTGCTTTTGTTTTCTAGGTCTCTAGCTCTAGCAGGTGTCTCCCCAGATCCGGTGTCGCTCTGTTCTTCTCCGAGCTTCTCGACGGTGCCCGCCGACAAGCAGAAGCCAGAGGCACAGGGTTCTGCCCTTGCCCCTATCTCACCGGCGCTCTTGGGGTCTACCATCGCCAAGTACAAGGACCTCCTTCCGGTGCTCCCGTGGACGGCGGATGGGTCCAACGAGTAGGGGCGGACCTTGATATGGGGCGGCTACTCGACGCAGCGGCCCTCGTCCACAACGGTCTACCCCTTCTTCCTCCACGACATGTTCACCAGGCTCGTCCCGCCCTTCTCCACGTTCTTCACCGCCATCCTCGACCACTACAGGATCTAGGCCCTTCATCTTCAACCCAACTCCATCTTGCTCATGTCTGTCTTTGCCTTCTACTGTGAGGCCTTCGTGGGCGTGCGGCCTTCGGTGGCCCTCTTCTGCCATTTCTTAACCTTGCGTTTGCATGACGGCACTCAATGGTTGGTGTGTGTCTCCTTTGTCACGGCCCAGAGCGGCAACATGCTCTTGAAGGCAGGGAAGAAGGTGGAGAACATCCGGCACCATTGGGTCCTCATGGATCTCAAGAGCGCCAACCCTTGGTTAGATCTGCCGGAAGGGCTGCCAGAGAAGACCGCTGCATGGAGCTCTGCGAAGCACTCTGACCCCCGGGCCAGGCCCGTCCTGGAGCGCTTCTCCCGTGACATCAGCGCCAGGAAGCTGACTGGGGGGATGATAGTGAAGGAGTTCCTGGCACAGTGTCTGGCGCCCCTCCAGACCCATTTTATGCCCTTGTGGGACTACCAGGGCAACGGTGACAGTCTTAGGCTTCGGTCTACATGCATAACCCTGAAGAATTGAGCAGGGCCATGGTGACTCTGCTTAATGGCGAACCTGGCGGCCTCCTTGAGGCCTACGCCCGACTGTACTGTTGTGACGACGGGGCCGATCAAGTTGCCGCGATGCCGGTCTTCAACGAATTGGGGCTTGTCCCTATAGAGGGCCTTAGTTCCCCAGTGATGATGTCCTCCGGTGACACCTCGCGCGGGGAGGACTCGGAGAAGACCGCCGACAACGCCCTGGCAGGGACGTCTCCCTCATCAAAGGACACCCTTCTACGCGAGCTTGAGGATGACGACGATGCTGGTGGAGCTTCTGCTGGGGGCTCCTCTCGCGTTGCCAAGGCCCACAAAGGGCTCGGGTCGGCCCCTCGCGCCATGCGGTCCGCCTGCATGTCGACTCCCCTAAAGCACGGAGCGGAATCCGCTCTGGAGTGCCCTGCCTCTGCAGGCCAGACGGTCGATGTAACAGCCCGAGACCAACGCTCCAGAAGATTCCCATTTTATCCCATTGTCGCCTTGTGTTTCGTTTGGTTCTTGCATTCATCATCGCACGATTCGCATCATTTGCATAGCATCATCACCCGTTTTTGAAAACTTGCATCCGTTCATAGCCACTGGTTCTCTCCGTTCGTGTCGTCGACCGTTTAGACACCAACCACACACACACGCGCCCGCGATATCTATAAAATAATATTGTTTTTAAAGTTCATGAAAAGTATTCTCGGATTGGGTCAAAAGTTGGCGTGCGGTTACATAATATTGTAGGTAGACCGCCTACCAAATTTCGTCGCAATCAGAGGTCGTTTGATACCCCAATGATCAACTGTAGCAGCGCCATCTTCATGTTATTTATCGAACGTTGTTGGTATTTCAAAACATGTCACGGTCCTCACACCTCCCTCTCTTCACATCCCAACCACCTCTTCACAGCCCACTAGCCCAACCCAGCCCCCCCCCCACTTTGCTTCTAGACCGCCCCCAGATCTGACGGTCGAAATCGGTGCAAAAATCCCTAATCCTAGCCCCACTTTCCTATTTAAATAGCCTACCCTGCCCAATTTGGACTAAAACCTAGCCTCCCTCGATTTCCATGCCACCTATCCTCCACCCGTGCATGTCTCCGTCCTCTAGACATTGGGCCCACCAAGCCCATCTGAGGCTCGCCTCGGGCCCGTTCGCCGCCGCCAGCTACGGGAGGAGCCCGACCTCTCTCCTCGAGCCCGATCTCCCGATGCTCCCAACGTAGCCTCGCGGCGCCAGCTGCTCGCGCCGGCCGGCCACCGGAGGGCCGCCAGACCCCGTGCCACCGGCGACCACCCATCCAGGCTAGGCCTCGCTTGACCTCCTCCTCCCGCAACCTCTCTCCCTCCTCTAATCTCTCTCTCCCCTTGTCGCCGCAGGAGCTCGTTCTGCCGCCGCCATAGGCCACCTCCGACCAGATCCGAGCAGGCAAGGCCGGATCCGGTCACCCTCTCCCTGTTTTTGGCCATCCCTCACCTCAAGTTCGCAGGAGATCCTCGCGCCATCGCCCACGATCCAGGTCGCCCCTGCCGCTTCTTCCTCGCTGGGGAGGACGACGCCCAGCAAGGACGTGGCCTCACGCGCCTCCTTGCGTCGTGGCCTAGGCCGGCCCAAGCCACCAAGGTCCAGCACCAGCCCAGTATCGCATCTACCTCACCCGCGCCGAACTGGGCCGAAACCCGCAAGGTGAGCCGCCCCCTAGTGCTATTTTCCGCCATGTGCGCTGAATAGCTAAATTGCGCCCATGTCCCTTGTTAGGCCTAGTAGCTTAGCAGATTCAGCCCAATGCTTGTTTTTGTTCGTCCCGCGAATTTGCTATTGATCGGTGTATTTTGCATTACAGAAAAAAATGCATGTTATTAAGAATGCTTATAAATAATAATCGTGCATCGCATGTAAAAAATGTTATATATGTAAAATGTGTGGATTATTATATATCACATTTTCATGCATGCTAAAAATATTTGGTGTGGTTGTCGCATTTAATTGCAAGAATTACTTTCTAATAGGTTTATGCCATAAAGTTGCGTAATTAATTGTGACATTTTTTCCTACAGGAACATATGCATATTATATATGATTTTGGGGTAGAAAAATCCGTAGGATTTATCTGTGCATTTAGTTTTGTCGTTTGAGCAATTTGTGTGCATGTCATTTTTTTGCTGTGATGCCCATTTGTCAATTTTTGTGTGATTAAATCCATGCATGATTTGAAATAATTTTGAACATGAGATATGCCCTTTGACATGTTCACTAGCCCCTGGTCATTTTATTTGCCATGATAATCCATGTTTAGGTGTTGTTTTCTTGTTGCCAACATGCTATAAAATACTGTTGTTTTGAGGGTCGAAATATTTCCAAGTCTGGAATCTGTAACATTTTGTTGATGTCTTGCCATGTGTTTTGCTTGTTCCTCATGTCATTCTTCATCTCTTTGCAACCTTCAAGATTCATTGGTTTCACTCGTTTCTCAAAGAAACAACTAAGTTACCTCTTGGTATTTCTCTTCCCCTTCTCATTCTTAGATCTCGGGACGAGATCCTCTTGTAGTGTGGGAGAGTTGTAACAGCCCTAGACCGACGCTCCAGAAGATTCCACTTTTATCCCATTGTCGTCTTGTGTTTCATTTGGTTGTTGCATTCATCATCGCATCATTCGCATCATCTGCATAGCATTGTCACCCGTTTTCAAAAACTTGCATCCATTCGTAGATGTCGGTTCTCTCTGTTCGTGTCATCGACCGTTTCCAGACCAACCACACACGCACGTGCCCGCGACATCGATAAATAAATATAGTTTTTAAAGTGCGTGAAAATATTCTTGGATTGGATCGAAAGTTGGCATGCGGTTATATAATATTGTAGGTACACCGCCTGCCAAATTTCGTCAAAATCAGAGGTCGTTTGATACCCCGACGATCAACTGTAGCAGCACCATCTTCGGGTTATTTATCGGACGTTGTCGGTGTTTCAAAACATGTCATGGGCCTCACACTTCCCTCTCTTCCCAGCCCAACCACCTCTTCACAGCCCACTAGCCCAACTTAGCCCCCCTTCGCTTCTAGACCGCCCTATCGAGATCCGATGGTAGAAATCATTGCAAAAATCCCTAATCCTAGACCCCCTTTTCTATTTAAACAACCTACCCTACCCAATTTGTACCTAAAACCTAGCCTCCCTCGATTTCCATGCCACCCAGCCTCCACCCGCCCCTGTCTCCCTCCTCTAGCCGTCGCACCTGCCGAACCCATCTGAGGCTCGCCTCGGACCTGTTCGCCGCCGCCAGCCACGGCAGGAGCCCAAGCTCTCTCCTTGTGCCCAATCTCCCGATGCTCCCACAGTAGCACTGCCCCGCCCGCTGCTTGCGCGGGTCGGCCATCTAAGGGCCGCCGGACCCTGTTCCGCCGGCAACCACCCATCCAGGCTAGGCCTCGCCCGACCTCCTCCTCCCGCAACCTCTCTCCCTCCTCTAATCTCTCTCACCCCTTGTCACCTCAGGAGCTCGTTCCACTGCCACTATAGGCCACCTCCGGCCACATCCGAGCAGGCATGGCCGGAACCGGTCACCCTCTCCTTGTTTTTGGCCGTCCCTCGCCTCAAGTTCGCCGGAGATCCTCACGTCGTTGCCCATGATCCTGGCCCCCACCGCCGCTTCTTCCTCGCTTGGGAAAACGATGCCCAATGAGCGCGTGGCCTCGCGCACCACCCTGCATCGCGGCCTGGGCCGGGCCAAGCCACCAAGGTCCAGCGCCAGCCCAGCATCGCTTCTTCCTCACTCGCGCCGAGCTAGGGTGAAGCCCGCAAGGTGAGCCGCCCCCTAGTGCTTATTTCCATCGTGTGCGCTGAATAGCTAAATTTAGCCCATGTCCCTTGTTAGGCCCAGTAGCTTAGCAGATTCGGCCCAATGCTTGTTTTTGTTCGTCCCGCGAATTTGATGTTAACCAGTGTATTTTGCATTATAGAAAATGCATGTTTTTAAAATGCTTGTTAAATAATAACCGTGCATCACATGTAAAAAATGTTGTATATGTAAAATGTGTGGATTATTATATATCGCATTTTCATGCATGCTAAAAATATTTTGTGTGGTTGCTGCATTTAATTGCATGAATTACTTGCTAATAGGTTTATGCCATAAACTTTCGTAATTAATTGTGACATTTTTTCCTACATGAACATATGCATATTATATATGATTTTGGGGTTGAAAAATCAATAAGATTTCTCTGTGCATTTAGTTTTGTCGTTTGAGAAATTTGTGTGCATGTCATTTTTTTGCTGTGATGCCCATTTGTCATTTTTGTGTGATTAAATCCATGCATGGTGTGAAATAATTTTGAACATGAGATATGCCCTTTGACATGTGCACTATCAAAACTGCTATTTCACTAAGTCTGAAATTGTTTTCAATTAGCAATGTTGTGAGATTCCGACCATGTGATCCATGCCTCTTTTTGAGTATGATATGTGAAGATGAAATGAAGTGTCTGTTATATGATATTGGCCCATGCTTAGTTTGTGCATTTTAGAATCTTGTAGCTTGTTGTTTTCATGTGTGCAATATGCCATCTTGCTGTTTTGGACAGATTTGAAATATAACTTGTGTTGGTTGTTGTGGTTGAACCGTAGCTCCGTTTTGGACATTCCATATATGAAACTTGCTTAGAATTTCATGTAGTATCATAATATATTGCTGCATTCATGATATGAAATGTTTGTGGTTGTCATTTTCATGCATTTTGCGTTCATAACATATTCATCTTGTGTGTGTCATAACTTTTAGACAGTAGCTCCGTTTGAGATGTTCTATATATGTAAATCGACTAGAATGACGTGTAGAATTGCATGGTATTCCTTATTCTGCCTTTTAACAAATATAAAATATGTTTAAATCAGATCTGGACCAATTTCGAATTTAACATATGGGGTCATTTCAGAAATGCTATGAGTTGTTTCCGACCTCATTTAAGATGCCTAGGTAGTGTAGTTTACTTATGCTTCACCTCTTGCCATGTTTAACAACATTGAATATTGTCGTGTACCTAAACGAGAGTGAACTAAATAATCAATCGTGGAGTTTTGTCAATATGCAACTCGTTGCATATTGAGCTTCACTTTAATGTGTAGTAGTTGGTTGATGTGATTTGACATGTCTTGTATATTTAAACCGGACATGCATCATATTTGTTTGCTCATCTGGTCATGCATATATTGTGGTGTATCGTGTGTTGATTGTTTGTCTAGATGGTTCCTTCCCGATAGAGTTCTGAAAGCGTTCGGAGTGTGAGGATTCGTTCGACTATATTGGCTCGTCTTCTTCATGGATTCGTTTTTCTTCCAAGCGGGATCTCAGGAAAGATGACACATTTCCCTGGATCCACTACTATCATTGCTATGCTAGTTGTCTCGCTACTACCGTTATGTCTCTCTACCTACCACTTGTTTGTAAAGCCTCCCAACATTGCCATGATAAGCCTCTAACCCCTCCACATCCCAGCAAACCTTTGTCTGGCTATGTTACCGCTTGCCCAACCCTTCTTATAGCGTTTCTATCTGCAGGTGCATTCACTTCCATGTGACAACATGGACATTCTTTTGTTGTCACAATATTATTGCTATTTAATTTAATGCGCATACATACTTGGTAAAAGGTGAAAGGCTTGGCCTTTTGTTCGGTGTGTTGTTCCACTTTTGCCGCCCCTGGTTACTTGT